>JAODUH010030918.1:10418-22667 GCA_027564835.1 Typhlichthys subterraneus
AAGATGTGTTCTGTTTTGTTTTTCCCCGCCCAATTTCATGATTGTTTATTTTCTTTGTACCAATCACGGCTAGTCCTGCCAAGGCTGAAATGTGAGATCTGTGTTTTTTTTCTCCCTTTCTTCCAGAGACGTCTTTTCGTGAGTGTGTGTTGTTAGATGCTGCTGTGCTGTTTAACTAATCCATCTTGTGCTTTGCTTGGCAGAGGAGCAGGAGATAGTGGAGGAGGAGGAGGGAGAGGAGGAGGGAGAGGAGCAGGAGATAGTGGAGGAGGAGGAGGGAGAGGAGGAGGGAGAGGAGCAGGAGGAGCAAGGTACTTGCATTGCGCTCAGAGCCCAGTGTTCACCTTTTGGCACACGGTGTACAGAGCACATACTGGTGCTTCCCCAAAGCTAGATTGAATAAAGTCAACATCACCAAACCTGGGAGAGAGATAGGCCTCTTAGATATGTCTCTTTTTTGTGTGGATTTTGTGAACATTGTGTTCTTTAATATGATTTGAGTAGAACCAGTTATAGGACACACACACACACACACACACACACACACACACACACACACACACGTTATCCTTCCTCTCCGCATGCTCCCCCGGGACTTGAGTGTTATCTGTTAAAAATGCCAGAGGAGGTTAGCTCACTGTGGACTGAGAACGCTGATATCTGTGTCTGACAAGCAGCAACAGCAATAGTCTTCTCTCTGGCGCGCACACACACACACACACACACGCACACACATTGTCAGTTCACTTTCACCTGAGTCAAGGCATTGTTTAAAAAAATAAAAAGATAATAAAAAAATTGTAGATTAATTCAATAAATTCAATATAAGATAATGAAATAGTCACATAGATTTATATTATTAATATTATTGTTATTATTATTATTATTATTATTATGTTGTTATTATTATTATTATTGCTATTATTATTATTATTGTGATTATTAATATTGTTATTATTATTGTTATTATTTTTTATCATTGTTGTTGTTGTTGTTGTTATTGGTATTGTTGTTATTGTTGTTGTTGTTGTTGTTGTTGTTATTATTGTTGTTGTTGTTGTTCAGACTCAGGCTTCATGACCTATCTGCCACATATCATGTCCATAACATACATTACTGTCTACTGGTTTTCTTTTCAGAGGCAGAGCCTGCTGGTGAGCAGGAAGCAGAGGAAGAGACCAATGAAGAGCAAGGTGAAGGTGAAGAATGCACTTATAACCCTATACAGTATTTCTAACTTGCTTATGGACTCTGGACATATCACTTACTAGGAATAATTATTAGGAAGAACAAAATACAGTTGTTTCCCAGAAAGCCATGATGTTCTCAATTGCAGCCTAAAGTATAGCATTCTAGGCTAATGCATTGTCCCTCATTCCCTCATTGTTCCGTTGCCAAAATAATGGCCATGGTTTGACTTGACATTCTGATATAGATTGTAATTGTAGTTTATATCTAAATGTTATTTCTTAAATAGGAAATTAGAACTATTTGTACATGCAATAAATATTTGTATTAAGTAAACAAAGTTTTTTCTTTCGGACTTGCATTGTTTCTCCTATGCTGAGATGAAAAATGTGAAATAAATGCTATGTTAAGTAAATGCAGATGCAGGAAATAAATGTGGAAAGGCTCACTTATTTAATGGACTGAAATAATTATAAATAATATCACAGTATATAGTAAAATTAAGTAAATGATTTTGTTGCAATTCAATCTGTGGCTATTATTGCTATTTTTATTTCCATGCACTCTCGTAAATATAGACCCAGGCAATTCAGAGTTTGTTAGGTAGTACCACAGTTTCGATTGAATTTGGGAATGTAACAGGTACAATATATATATACACAGTATATTCTCTACAGTATATAAAGTACACTTATGACTTTGTAACTTTACTTTTGTTCGGTATGAACTATACGATAATTGGGAATCTCTCTCGCTCTCGCTCTCACTGCTGGCAGACTTCTAACAGAGTCGGTGACGTGTTGTCAGACTGTCTGTTTCAGGATTAGTCAGGATTAGTCAGGATGATCCATTAGTCAGGATTATTCACCATTTACTGTTATTTTGCATTTAGCAGAATCAGTAGTATCGTCTCCCACTGAAAGGTGTGTCACTGTCACCGTGTCTCCTTGCAAATGTGGTGTGTTGGTTAGATTAACATCCTTTAGCCCTTAAGCGACGTGACACACTATCTGAGACGAAGCATGTCTTTTGATTACACACCCTACTGAGGTTTTCAACCGGCACGCTGTAATTCTTCCGTATACACATTTTATTTTACAAATGTTTCAGTATTCACTAGAATCTTTACAAAACTAGAACAAATGTAAAAATGTTATTTCCTCATGCCCTTTAGTATTGCTTAAATTAATACTGTGCGACAATATCTCTTCGATTTAATCCCCAAATAATCTCAGTGACTGGTTTCAGATGAAGAAGAGGAAGCAGAGGAGGGTGGAGGTAAATATGTCTGAAATATGTCTCAAATAAAAAAATAGCACTGTTCATGAGATCTGTTTGTGGCGGCCTGTGCTGTGGTGTGTTATTCTGAGTGTGTGCACCTGTGTGTGTCACGTCACTGATTAACCTGTTAAGAATAATGTGTTTATGAAGCCTTGGACTAATTATGTTAATAATTATATTATTAATATTATTGTTATTATTATAGATATATTAAATAGATTAAACTTTTACTTATGTTAATTACTTATTTCTAGTTGTATTATTATTTTGTAACATATTACCAATTATTTGTCACTATCTGTCTGTCTGTCTGTATGTCTGTCTCTCGCTCACTCTCTCACTAATAAAGAAGAAGCTAAACCCAAATTCAAGTGAGTTCTCTAATAAAGCACACAAACGCACACACACAAACACGCATTCAACACATTTAGTTTGGCGTGGCTGCAGCATATAATGAACACCTTTCAGTTTACCAGCTCTCTTGCCCCCTAATTTGATGTCTAGGCCATTTATGATGCCCAACCTCATCCCGCCAAAGATCCCTGATGGAGAGAAGGTGGATTTTGATGTGAGTGGGCGACTCACTGGAACCCAGTGAGAAGACGCATTGTGTTATTGTGCACAAGCCTATACTGCAATAGTAAAACTCTGTCTCTCATGTAATGGTTATGTTTTCAGCCCTGTAGCTTGACATAACTCTGACCTGCTCAACTCCGGTAGGATATTCATCGCAAGAGGATGGAGAAGGACCTGACAGAGTTGCAGACCCTTATCGAGGTCCACTTCGAGAGCAGGAAGAAAGAGGAGGAGGATATAATTAATCTCAAGGATAGGATTGTGAGTGGCCCATGGCAAGCGACAAATAAACCCTTTACACACACACAGTTACATAATGAGCAGGTCTAGACACAGGTGTTTGAGATAAGACGGCTTTATTAGACCTATTGGACTGCTGGCTGGGTGTGTGTGTTTGTGTGCTCACATCTCATAAGTGACACCTTCTTTGTGATGGGTTCATGTGATTTATCACACACTTTGTGCCCTGGGCAGAGAGCCAGTGCTCTCTAAACACCTGGCTGGCTCTGCAGACCATTTACTTTAGGAAGGGGGGTTGCTTGATCTGTTGCACAGGAAAAGCGTCGTTCAGAGCGGGCGGAGCAGCACAGGATCCGCAGCGAAAGGGACAGAGAACGTCAGAAGCGCTTGGAGGTGAGAGGCCTGTCACTGCAGCACATCACATGCATACCGAAACAATAAACAACAAATGTAAAATGTAAAATGAAACACACATATATTACCATAACATTCACATGTGTATGCAGGCAAGGATTATACAATTTACATTTTAAAACATACACACAAACAAAATGTATAATATTAATCAAAGCGAGCATTAAAAACAAGAGTGCAGACCCTCTTAGGACCCTCACAATCCCTAGGGATGGAGTTAGGGGCTTGTGGGGGTCAGTGCCTTAATAGGAACCACACTCTGCCCCGTCAGGACGAGAGGACTCGTAAGGAGGAGGAGGAGGCTAAGAGGAAGGCGGATGACGACGCCAAGAAGAAGAAGACACTGACCAGCCTCCATTTTGGAGGCTACATGCAGAAGGTGGTAAGCATTGGGTGGGAGAGAGCGGCGGGGTTTGCCGCGGTTATGTTGGCCGCACATAACGGCCTCTCCTCCCCTCCGGCAGGCGGAGAAGCGCACGGGTAAGAGGCAGACGGAGAGAGAGAAGAAGAAGAAGATTCTGAGTGAAAGGCGCAAATCGCTGGACGTCGACAACATGAGCCAGGAGAGACTCCAGTGTGTGGCTCTATATAAGGAGTTCAGATGCAAAAACCTCCAAGTTCATCTGACATTTATTTTTTACTGGCAGTATTTAAATTATTTGTTGTTTTTGGAAGATGTTAACTCCTTATATGGAGCCACACACTTGTTTTTATTTAGTGACACACAGCCTTTTTATTGTAATGAAGGTGGAATGAGTGAGCCCAAATATGGAAACAATACATATATTGCTGTTTTAAATTGCTAAATGCTCTTTCCATCTGAACTCTTCATTTTCAGTTGATGACAGACTACTGTACTTTTATAATAATACATTACTAGGACAACTGAATTGTGTGGTTTTGGTACATACATGTATTTGGTTGTCTAAACACTGAAAGCATGTCATAAATCAAAAGCTAATGATACATTCTAAACATTATGGTTGTTTATAGTCATATTATAGGTTGTTAACAGCAATATAATAATACTAATCATCTCCATAAACAACTAATTATGTGTTTATGTCACACAGGGAGAAAGCTAAAGAATTGTGGGAGTGGATGCACCAGCTGGAGTCAGAGAAGTTTGATCTGCACTACCAGATTAGCACTCAGAAATATGAGGTATTCTTACTATAGAGAAGTGTTTCCCAACCCTGGTCCTGGGTTAGATGTCTCCCTGCTCCAACACACCTAATTCAAATGAACGGGCTTCTGCAGAGAGAGATAAGGACCCATTAATTTGAATCAGGTGCGTTCAGCAGAACCAGGGTTGGGAATCATTTAGTATACAGTACTACATGAAATACATACACATTAGGGTCAGATGGGATATGACATCCAAAGGCTAACCGCAACTACTTATCTGGTCAATGTGCGTTATTATTAAAAATTTACTTTTTGATGTCAGAGTTCAATTTGTTTTAGTTTTTCATCAAAATATGAATTAAAATTGCAGAAACTACAAAAGCGGCCAGTTAAAACCACTTTGAAGGCATTTTTCTCAATTTGACTGTTCGGGTAGTTGCTGCACTTACAGTTAGGCTTTGTAGTGGATATATTGTTATTGTGCATTGATAATGTGAGGTTTTGTCCCAGATCAACGTGCTGAGGAATCGTGTGAGTGACCACCAGAAAAGGTGAGGATGCTTTCCCTGTTATTGACAGATAGACAGGCGCATCACACAGGCCAAAGTTGCAGTTTTCAAACGCACCAATCAGCAGCCCTTGTCTCATTGTAATGTGCATGCTTTCTCTTTGTGTTTGCCTTCATGGAAAATCTTTATTGTACAACCCTCCGGAGTTTTTCCTCCGATTTTGCGTATTCATCTAAATGACTCCACCCCTCTACAACTTATGCTTATCGTACAGACTTGCTGTAAGGCCGGGTGTGGCTACCAAGACATGCTATGTTTGCTGGTGTCACGTGTCAGCCAGAGTGATGTTCTTAGCTCAACTGTGGCCGTGTCTCAGCTACACCCCATCCTCACCCGCCATTTTGTGTCCTGTCCAACTTGTTTGTGGGGGAATGGATTGTGAGTAACTTCCCTGGCTCCGTTTTCAGCTCCAAGAGAACCAAGAGGGGCCTGAGGAAGTAGCCCGTCCATCAGCTCCACCCATGTTGTCTTCCCTGCCAACCCAAGACGTCTGTCTGCCTTCCCAATCACCGTAGACTGTTAGTCGCCCGGCTTTTTTGTTCCTTCAGTGCCCTCCATGAATTCCATGAATATGAAAATAGTTACAATGGGTTTAATGGGTATTTCATGTTTTCATACGAATACTTTTAGCAGTTAACGAATGTATCCCTCGACTGATATTTCATAGAGCATCTTTGCTTATATCTTCACTTCTGTATGGAATGTGACTGCCTGTTTTTAGCACTCCAAAAAGTGAAATCAACGACAATGTTGTTTGGTCATAGCATGCATGCAGTGGCATAGCCTCAAGCAGACAGAAAGTCGTAGGAGACAGGTTCTGACATGATACATTATCCTAAGCGAAACATCCAGGTCTCCACCCATGTTAAGCTTGTTGTTTTTGGTTTAAGGGTGGGGTTGCGTGTAGTGTGTGTCTGTGTGTGTTTATTCATATGCATGAATGAAAACGTTGTTGATATCTGCAGTTCTGAAAAGCAGTCAGTGCTAGGAGGGTGGGAGGATTACTAATTATAATTAATTAGAAATTAATAACCCAAACCAGTCTACAATTATCTGTGCAGTACATATAATAAATCTATCATATTGCAATAGAATTTGTTCTATTTACGGAATATGAAGGTTCTATAGAAATAATGACCATTTTATATTTGTGCATAGAATGTGTGTATTGTATGTCTATATAACAGTGCACTATTCGTAATAAAATAGGCTAAAATGTCAAATCCATAGTTTCAGGATTATGATCCTGAAACATGACAAATTGATTATGATTATGACAAAAATCTCATGCAAAAAGAAAATGTGTATATAGGCAAATACCTCTTACTGTATCAAAGTAGCGAACAAGAAAATGAACAGGCAGGCAAGTGTCAAGATCTTGTCTGTGCAACATGTCATCACTCGATCGAAATGCCATTAGTGTGTGGAAACAATAGCAAACGGAGACATTCATTTGAGGTGTTGAGTAAAGGCTGACATGATGTCTGAAGATAATTAACATATCATTATGTTATGAATAGGTTAGGTGAGGATAGCCCTGTAATGGTGAAAACAGTGTATAGTACTTAAATTAATACTGCTTATTACAGATGTGTGAATGCAACACCACACACATGTACTTAACTAAGCTGTGTATCAACATCACTCTTCAAAGAATAACTCAAACATTGTATGTCCTAAAATTAATAAATACACATACACACTCCCCATTTGTGCACTTGTCAAAAATCATGTTTGCACTAAGATAATTTTCTGTTGGACCAGCAGTATGTACTTCTTTCAGATATGAGCTACTGTATGAGACCAGGATTATGAGATAATCCTGGTCAAAACTATACATTAACTCTTTATTTTACCTTACAGTTACATGTATGTAAATTCAAGCAATGGATTTTAGAGCTGTCAAAAAAAGATATTAGGGTGTCTGACAGCCCTAATATAAATACAAATATTTTCATAAAGCTGGCATATCTTGTTATAAAAATCTATCACTTAAAATTAACTTAAAACGTACATTTTGAGCAGGTAAAAATGTGCAATTTGTTATTCGCAATTAATTATTTAAAATGTGCAATTAATTGCGATTACATTTTAAAATCACCTGAGTGGAACGCAGTTACATAGTTTGTTACATCTGTGTTTATATTATATATGCTGTATAGTACAGTAAATATGTATATAATTGTTATGATCTTAATATAATAATTACTCAAATGTACAAATGTTTTAAAATGTTATGGTTATGGCATTTCACAAACTGCTAAATGATAAGGCAATGTGACATTAATACATTTATTTAAAAAAGTTACGAGCTACATAAAATACAATGCACAGTTACACATTTAATTAAACATTATGAAACATTGTATGTTGACATTGTTTGAGAAAAACAATATTTACTGCTATGGTATAAAAGCTATGGTATAATGTTAGTGGTTGATGTACTTAATATAAAGTTTGCAGTGCTTTATGCTGATATATGCCAAGAAAATCCAATGGCCTTATAGTAACCGAAGCCCATTCCAAATGCATAATGCAAAATCCAAAAAGCATGGCTACTGTAGCTATCTGAATCAAAATAAAGAATAAATCCTCTAGTCACAACTAGCATACAGGATAGGTAGGTAGGACTATGGACCTACAGCTTTCATCACGCAACAAAACATCTTTGTAACACAGTCATGTTTTTCTTTATTTGTGTTTAAATTTTTGTGCTTTCTTTCATATTTTCATATAACCTTCCTAACCTTCCTGAAGTACGTCTCAACATCAACCTGACTGGACTGAACTGACATGCTACTACCCCTTCAAGTCTCAAAACATGGACACTCTTTAAGACACTGTGGAGTGACAATTTTGCTATGACTCATAATTCCGCGTGCCACATCCGCAACTTGTAACATTTAATTTAACACCCATGAAGCCGTCTTAACACTGACAATGAGCACACCCCCCCCTATATACAGACACACTTCCATAGTCCATCCAAAGATTCAAATTAAATACATAATAATAAAATAATGAAAGACAGCAATGTGGCAAGCTGCAGGACATTTCTCTAAAATATAAGCTCTTTCATCTATTTACAAAATACACGAGGCATAATTAATTGGCACTTTCAATAGGTAAATTCCAGGAAAGGGTGTGGCCACTGCAGTGTCTAAACATGCAGGGTTCTGCCTGCAAAAAAACAAAAAAACAAAAAAAACACGCACACAGGAAAAGATTAATGGTGATAATGATGAAAGGATGACAATGACAAAGTATCTTTCTCCTTGATGACCTCATTAAAGCCTGGGCCCCATAACACCATAGAGTACTCCGTGGGGAGGTCCTACCTGTTCTTCATGGCGGCCACCACAACTATTCTATGACCTGCATTGACTTGTGCGCTGCTGTGGTGATGCTATTGACAAATAGAGATTTGCTCATTCCCAGCTGTGAATAAACAAGCACAACAAAAGCTTAAAATAATGTACCTTAAATAATGGATTTTACTTTCCCTGTTCCCATGCATGTAAATGTACACAATCACTCTCTCTCTCACACACACACACACACACACAGGCCAACATACAAAACACACTAGTTCTAAGAATGAATGCAGTTCCCTCTTTCCTAATCACTATAGTTCCAATGTTGCTAAATTGTCGGCACCATATTCCTATGTTTAACTCATTTGCTTTGAGTGTACGTAGTATGTGGCTGTGTGTCAAGCAAACACAGCACACGTCTACATATAAACATAAACGGCTAATGATTGATATAAATTATTCCACATGAGGCATGTCTTCTCTCTTCCTCGCCTCTCAGCACCTGAAACGCCTCCCTTGTGTTAACTGTGTTTCTACTAGCAAGAGTCGGTTGTAAGGACCAGTCTCCCAGGATTCCACTGTGACTAATCTCTGCACTCGCGGGTGGAGGGGAAGGGGGGGAGGGGGGGGAGGGAGGGGATAGGGGAGGGCTGGGAGTGGCCGGGAGTGGCTGAAGAAGGTGTCAGAAACACTTGCGTGTGAGTCAGTTGCACACAAACACCGACACACACACACACACACACACACACACACACAGCCTCTGTTAGAGTGTCTGCGCACTAAAGATTTAACCCTTAAGTGGCTGTCTCCGCCATCGTGGAACGTCTGAAGATTCACTTTCCTTATTTCCTCATTTACTAATGGGACCTACGTCGCAGCCTATGCTGTCAGGAGCATGTTTATACTTCTGCGCTGGTCGTGCGGACCTGTGCGCGTTGACTGAGCATGCAAAGCCCCACTATATAGAAGTGAATTAGAACACATAATAGAGTGTAAACGTTTTGAAATAAGCATATACAAGATGTCTTTAACTTACAGTAGTTACGCCAAAAAGGATCATAGTAAACAAACAATCTGAGCTGATAAAAAACAGTATTAATTAAAAAAAAAAAAAAACTGCTTTTCGCTGCCTGAACAACAAGGATATCCCATAGGAAAATCCATGTTTTGTTATGTGCAAAGTTCTAATAATCTAATATTCATACCAACTGTCCAATAAACTGTCAAAGCGAGTCTGTGCATGTACAGGGCATTGTTATAAACAACCCTAGTTCCAAGCAACTGGCATATGGGATTGCATCCACAAGATGGTCGTTTGCTGCGTAGACAGACAAACATACGAGTAGTTACATTTATGGAGAGGTGCGCATCAGGCTCGCACGTAGGTTACGCCCTAACCGTAGGTTATGGCGTAGTTTCGACGCAGAAGCATGAATTGGTGTGTTCTTGCGTGTGTGCGTGTGTGTGTTGGCATGCTGGAGAGAGAAAATTGCATACCCTCTTCAGAGTTCCTTGCAAGCTCTTGTCATTCCATAAGTTGTAGAGCAACACCGAGGCAGCCTTATGTGCTTTAGGGAAGGAGCTGAAGAATGGAAGAATATCCATCATCATCAGACAGGAATAAACTGTAATCTACTAAATGATTTAGTCTTTTCCAAGTCTTAACAGACGTCATAAAACATGTTAGGTTCATTCTCCAGTCAGTGTCATGTGACACTGGCTCCCATCTGGAGTGGGTCCCCGGGCGCTGCACAGGAGCTTTCTACTGCTCCCTTGAGGGATGGGTTTAATGCAGAGGATGAATTTTGCTACATGGATGTGTATGTGACAAAAGCACCTTTACCTTTACATACTTTTACCCATTACCCGTGAAGCATGTACTGTTTAAAGTACAAGTGCCCTAGTAATAATAATAAAAATTATATACTATATATACACATATACATATATATACATACATACATACATACATACATATATATATATATATAATTGGTATGTACTAGCTAAAGATAGATTAATAACATCTCATGGTTATTACCTATTCTCACTGAGGTCACACAGGGATGTCACCAGCTCCTTGGTAATGACACTCTTGCTGACCTCTGCGTCTGCTGATATCAGGTTGTGCACTGTGTTGCAGACGCTGGTTATGGTGTCATCACATTTGCCCATCTCCTGGGTACCAGTGGACAGGTACTTGGTGAGCTCAGGGAGGACCTGACGAGCTGTACGGGGCAGACAAAACGCATGCAAGACCTTTATGTGAGGTCGTGTGGCTGGCCATGTACAGTATGTAACCTAAAGGACCCTGTGATTGTCTGTCTGTCACAGCTGTCTTTCCTTACCCATGGGGGTCTGCAGGCTGGGAGTGCGTGACAGGTTGCACACCAGGGACATTGCAGTCTTCTGCAGGCCACGGTTATTAGACTTCAGCATGGGGGAGATGTATGACAGCCCTCCAAGCTCATGAGCCATGATGTAGCTCATCGCATCCGAACCCTGAGACACAATGCAGGGTACCCCCAGGGTTCTCAAAGTTCAATTTAAGACTTTTTAAGACCTTTTTAATACCACTCTGATTGAAATTTTATGCCAACTATATTGGTATTAAATACCGTTAATTCCATACTGGAGAAATAATAATGAAATATAATCTGAAGTTTATAATTAAAAAAATATATTTTAATACTCACATTAATATTTACGTATTAGCAAGTGGTGTGTTTTTATTCTACAACAAACAATTTGGTTAGGAAGCTACTGGATGTGTGAAGCGAATTCAGTGCAGCGCCAGCGCATGCATGTAAACAAACGTACCTCAAAAAATTGCCTAGTTCCAGATTGATAACACCGAGCAATCACTAGGCTACGAAATAACAAGTATAAATTTAAGATCGTTAACGAAAATTCTATACATTTTTAGGCCTTATTTTGAGGATATTAAATTCCAGACGTTTTTAATATATTTAAGGCCCCGCGGCTACCCTGACAATCACACACACAGAAACTGAAAGACCATCTAGAAATGTGCCAAACAGGACATTATAGAAACACACATATTTAAAAAGAATATATAGTGAATATGTTTCTTCAGAACAAACTAACCGGGCCCTTGGTGGCAGTGAGGTTCTGCAAGGCCCCACAGCAGGCTTCAAGGGTAGCATCTTTGTTAGAGGTGTTCAGTAGAGATAGGTAGATCATCATGGCCTTGCGATGACACAGCCACTGGACGCCAGATGGGGTGCCGTCGTCAGGAAGGCATTTGGCGAACACATTCTGAAGGGGGGGAGGGGGGAGAGGAGATCAAGTGGTTGGATTAAAAGATTTAAGATTACATCCAGTTTTCCACCTGTGGTTCCACCGAGGTTCAGTAACCAATCGCCATCGCAGCTCAAGAACAATGAAGGTTGTTCAAACAATAAAGTAGAACCACTGTAAGCAATTAGGGATGTCGCAATGCCAGAAATTTAGTAGTCGATACCAATACCAGTGTAATTCCACGGTTCTCGATACTCATTTCGATACCACAGGGCAAA
>JAODUH010030928.1:0-18806 GCA_027564835.1 Typhlichthys subterraneus
ATACATATACACACATACACACATATATACATATACACACATACACACATATATATATACACACACACACACATATATATATACACACACATACATACACACATATATATATATACACATATACATATACATATACACACACATACATACATACATACATATATATATATTTTTTTTTTTTCCCTCTTATTGTGAAGCTTCATTATGAAGCATTTTGAGAATATCAATGTTATTTTATTTATGGTTAATTTCTATCCAAACGGTTTTATTTTGCAAACACTGACAAAGCATGATAGGAAAATCAGCCAAGTTAGATTAGCCAAGTGCCAGGCCAAGCGATACATTATTCATAGGCTGTTCAGTGCAGGGATGCTGTGGGGCTGCCATGCGATGCCAGGTGGGGACTGGGGAGACTTACAGAGAACAGCATGTTCTTCTTGTCCTGGTTGACAGCGCGGGGGTCGGGCACTGGGTCCGTGTGTTTGATGATGGAGACGGACTCGCCTGGGCAGACAAGAAGGCAAGAGGCAAAGCGTGATGCGTTAGACATGAAACCAGTGCGTGCTAAAAATGGGTTTCATATTCATCACGTGAAGGGAGAATTGATCTGGTATACTGTGTAAAGTAGAGTCAAGGCGGGTCTTACCGGTCAGGATGGACTGGTCTACCCTCAGGGTGGTTGATATGATCGAACATATACGGATGTCAGCAGGCACTTTGTCCCCGACTAGAAGACAAGAGACACGGACAGTTAACTAATGCGTCAGCAGTGCACATACGGACCATTTTGATTCCCTTATTCAAAGCCACCAATACCATCAGCTGATATTTAAATATGACCTGCATTACGCATTCTGCTTCACAAGTCAGATGACGCCAGCAACCCACAACATCACCATGCATAAGTCAAACCGGCAGGTGAATAATCTGCTGTTCAAACACTGACGTAGGAATCCAAAAGCCACATGCTTCAAGCTAGAGCCACAGGCAGACCAATGCCGCCAAATATTTGATTCCCACGCGGTGAGCCATGCTAAAGATGAATGCAAACTATGGATGTGGTGCCCCATGGGCTTAGAGCCTAGACCGCTGCAGTGTGAGGGCTGGCACCCAATAGTCAGTGGAGACTGACAGAGCAAGGCTCGCATTAAACAGTGGTAGCGCGCTACCGCCATCGTAGGGAAAGGGAAGCAGAGCCAAAGAGGGGAGGAAATGGAGGACTTGCAAGCCGTAAAAGGGTCAGTCTCTAAGGAATAGGCCGATTTGGGCACTTCTGAATTGGTGACCCATTTCAGCTTCCTAATAGCACATAAAGGCAGTAGAAAGTGGAGCAATGGCTCAGGCTGTGGCATAGTTTTCATGTGTGTAGTCTACATTTAGGCTCACATTGTTAAAAATGCAAAGTATGTCCAATGATATCCAAGTCAAACTAAATTAAACCCAGAAAATAGACCTAAATATTTTTGGAAATGTCTCTCCTCTACACACATGCTCAGAGGCTAATTACATCACTTTTAAACGAGGAGGAACATTAAAGCGAGTAATAGGGAGCATAAATAAATACAAGGATTCCCTTTTGAGGGAAACATGCGCAGTGCCCTTGAGGTGGTCCTCTTGGAACAATACACGGAGGGCCAAAAATGGGAAAAGCATTCCAATATGCTCCCCAATGCGCTGTTCAGGTTGAAATGTAGACATGTGACAGCCAAGCCCGCTTTAATGCACGGGCTTACCTGGGCTTAAGCCCCAGGGCCTATGAAGACAAGGGGCCTGTCATGATACCAAAACCCTACCGGACCGAATTAAAACTTAAATTTCGGTGCCAGTTCAGGCTAAATCTACATTATACGTTTTAGTTTTAAAACGGGGTAAAAAGACGACAATAATGTGTGTTCTAGAGCCGTACAATTATCTGATACTTTGCATCGCGTAGCCTGTACACTGGGCAGGTACAGGACATGCGCGTGCGGTTGTAAACAGAAAGCATTTTTCAGAACATTTAATACTAAGGAGGAACAGCACGACAAAAAATAAGACCAGATATGTATTTTCTTGGACTGGATCACTGGAACCTTTACTGAAATGAAACCTTGTGTAGGGCGGTCATGGCGATTTATACATTTTCCCTTTGGTGCTCCAAAATGAACGCAAGATCATCACTCATTAGGACATGATGTAGGTTACTGTTAGTTACGTTAAACATGCTTAAGATGCCTAAAGCAAAGGGTTCAAAACAGATGCACCGATCAACCGTCCTGTCTTTCTAATTATAGCGGCGCTACCTCTGCTCACATTGAGTGTCAATATCTTTAAAATTAATGCGCAGAGCAAATCTCTTTGCATAGGCCAACTATTGTTCATCTGAAGGCCAAGTTCATCTCAAAAGACAAAGTTACATGGCTTATGGTTATCAATAAGTCCTGTTAAACAGACAATGCCTTGCAAAAGTGTAAATGACAAATGCTGGCGGTTAAGGGGCAGTCAACAAATTACTGTGAATCATAATAGCTTGAATAATAATGAACAACAATAAACAATTGACTAAGAACCGGTTCAGGCACAGTTTAGGAACCGGAACAGTTTTAAAAGTATCAATTTGGTATCGGACATCCCGGAGACAACCGGCCACAGCTGGACATGGGACAACTCGTCCATGTCCAACTGGCAGTGCTGGGAACAGTGTGCAGCAAGTGGCCATTCACACAAATCATGAGACAGACAGCTTTTCTGAGATAGACACACGCAGCTATTTCGTATCTTTAAACCGCCTAAATGTGGAACAGCGGGCGCAATGGAAACTCCACTTCTGTGAAGCCCACGCAGATTGAGAGATTTACAGTAGGGTTAGGCCTGGATGGCAACGCATCAATGGAGACTTCATGATACACTGCGGCAAAGTCATTTCATTGGATGAACACAGCCAAGCAGCCGGTATTATACAAGGTGTTACGGCGTCTGCTTACAGGTGGCCCAGAAGCAGCTCAATCTCAACCTTTTAGCTGGTAGATGACCCCTCTAGGCTATACTGTAGATTAATAATAATTCCCATTTTGCCTCTAGTCACCATGGCATCCCTTGGCTGGGAAAAAAAAAGAAAAAAAAAAGATATAAAACAAAAACATTTGAGGTAAAGTTGCACCACCATGCTGTGTCTGAACAGAGTCATGACGCACAGACAAGTACAAGCACGCAAGAGGAATGGCATGCAATTTCAAGTATAGCTTTCAAGGACATAATATTTGCTCACCACAAACAAACTATACATTTCACATTAGCATTTCTAAAATGTCCAACAAAGTTCAGATAATAAAGTAACCAGACGTAATTCCTGGAAGGATGATTTAGCTGAGCCACAGTAGAACAAGACACGTTTTATTATTGTTGTGCAATACTTCACGTGCTAAGTCACAGGCAACTATTGGAGGAGGCAAAGAGGATAACCTTAGCCCATATCTCATAGGCTGCCATTAATGGTGCTCGCTGATATCTTATACAAAGCAGCCACCAAGGGCTGTGTGTTAGCTGTGGCTTACATGGACATTGTACCGAACTAGTTTTATGTTGTAGACCTGCCCGTGATGTTTGTGTTTATATGCTCTAAATCTAATCTGTTCCATAATGTAAACATCCAACTAGCAGTCCAACAATCTCCCGAGACAACCCAGTGCTGGCCAGCAAGACCTTTGACTAAGAAATCACCACATCACCAAGAAAATAAGTCACTCAAAAACGCTTGATACATTTGGAATCAAACGCACGTCTTCAAAGCCATACGGTGCTCCCTCAGAGGCTCCGCCCCACACATTAGAAACACATTTCTCCTACACAGTGTTCCTATTTACGGAGCCAGGGCGCTGTACAAGTAACGGGTTATATTTCAGAACGCACAGAGTACAATGAAATATTTGGTGAATTTGACTAAATGTGTATGATCTTACAATGCGTGACAAATTAAAAAGCCAGGGAAGGCTAGCATTGTGCCAAAGCCTGTCTGACACATGGTTCTGTTGTGCATTAGGGTATAGCGTCAGCAAGGTGCATGTGCTGATGGCAGCTGAAACAAAAAGGTTGATCTTCTGCCATGTGGAGGAAGCTATTTCAGACAGACCGTCAACAGGTGACAAGCCCTGCTGCTTGCTTTCCAACACACGGCACATCCTCAACAAGGGCAGAGACTAAGGTTTTTGTCAACCTGTCACAGCAGCTGCTGGCCTGTCACAAAATTCACCTTGCACTCACACTGGCTACCTTCCCGCACGCTGGGTTACCTTCCAGCAAGAGGTCTAGAGCAGCCAATGACTGACAGGAATTGTAGCGTTAACACTCGTGCAACAACCAAACTGTCAATATATCAAAACCTAGAGCAAACAAACATGCCAGTAGACTGACGTCTGTCGCTTAAAGAGGACGATAATTAGACTACACCTCTTTCATCTCCAACACCGTGTTAACAATATACTGTACATAAGACTCCAGACAGCGTCTCGCACATTGACACCTCTTGACCATATAAATGTTGGTACCTCTCCCGTTTTCCCTGGAGATCCTAAACTGCATCTGTTCTGCATCTCAAGTGGCCATCTGGGCTCGGAGATAGAAGTGTCTCTGTTGCCATAGCAACTAAACATGTCCCAGGACTGTAGCCAGTGTCTGAAGGTCCTCTTTGTAGGACAATAATGACAGACACGGAATAAAAAGTCTCAAATTAGGCCTAATCCACAGTTTGAACGACAAAACATTCTACAATGTTTGATTGTAAAGCACATGTCATTTTGCTAACAAAAATAAAAACATTTCTATGCTGGAGAATTGTGTATTCTGTTATAAATATGCCAAATTATGTGTACAATGTAGAAGGGCTCATGTGTAAAAGGAAGAAACCATACACATCGTAGTGGATCAGTTTCTCCTGGACTTTCGGTCACTATTTCAGTGGCCTGGCCTCATGTAAAACTCTGCTGCAGGTCAAATCAACATATGTTGCTTTAGCACCCACCTATAACCAAACAACATAGCACAGATTCCCAGCACTCAACACACTACATCACTCAAGGTTAACAAGACTTTTGCAGTGGGCTATTGCATAAGGAGAATGCAATGGCACAAATGGCAAAGCTTTACTTAACTGAGCTTTTGTCCTTATGTAATTTAAAAAGGTATAGTCAGCGATCAGCTAAATTTAAGCTAATACACTGTCAAATTCAAATATCTCCCTGCATTTCGCAAGCTTACTGTTCTCTGTTCGTGTTGAATAAAATATGATACATCTACACAGCCCTGGCTCTGTAAATAGGAACAAAGTGGCAAACACCGCTCGTGTCAACTAAGCCGCAGCACTACACTTTTCTTCACAATGCATTTCGACATGTGATCCATCACGCGGAGCGATACTGTTTTGAATTGAGCTCGAAGTTAGCAAGAATGACTGACCCATACCGTTAAGTAATTCAACAGGATGTGTGAGACTGCATAAAACTGTTGACCAGAGTACCATGGCTGTATGTCCCCCCCAGCATTAGTGCAATTGTGACGTATAGAGGTCTGTGATCTGCCACCAGGGAGCCAATTGAGAAGGGAGGAAGTTTGGTAAAGCACCGTAATGTATCAGAGCTTGACGTGCTTCCAGATTCTCTTTGGCATGTCAGTATGGCTAAGCCACCCTGGGCAAGCCAGGGACACCAAACACCTGGCCGCACCAGAAGCAGAGCCAAGAGACAGTCCCTCCGTGGCAGCAGACATTTGACAGGCCACACGAAATGCCACATGCCAAGCGGCGGTGTTTGGAATCCCAGCCTGTGTAGGGGGCGAGTGCTGATGGCTAGGGTCACTGTGGGGTAACATGGGTAGTCACACAGCACTTCCCTATAAGGTCATCTCACGCTCCGCACAACAGGAGAGGATGAGAGCCTGCATTTGCCCCTATCGCTACTGTACCAGACTCACAAGAAAGAACAAGTCCACTCCCTCCTGAATCAGTCTACGGGAGGTAGATTTCTCAAAAGTAATCCTAGTTTATATTTTCTCCCATGTCCATAACATCCTTGAACAACAACCAAAAATTGTCAAAATGTTATGTAACAAATATGCATTCAGCGGATATAAGCCGATGTTCATTTTTGTTGAAACCAAAATAGCATTACTAGCACTTTGTAATAATGTGCTTAGCCTTTAAGCACCAATTGACCCTTTTTGGCAGTTAGCACATTGCAGTGACTAAAATTGTAATTCTGATTAATATAAAACTAATTGTGCAGTCCTAGTAAGGCTGACTGAATCCCTTAAGCTATGCAGAGAGAGTGTGGGAATTAGGCAGAGGAGTGTATGGCAAATACTGAAGCAGCTGCTGTACCAATCCTGGCTACGACAGTCAGACTAAGATGTGGTTGAAAACAGGCTTGTAAAATGCCAAATAAACACTGAAAAGCCAATAGCAGTTTAGAGGTCCTCTACCACCAGCACGTGTTAAACAACATTGGAGTGAGCCTGGATGTGTGTGTGTGTGGTGTCAGCTACAGAGACTAGCCACCACTATTCTTGGGTATTCTTCTCATGGCTGAGCTTGTGCCCGAGTGTCCTCCACCTCAACTCAGCAATGAGCTAGCCAGCACCTGCGTCATGCCTCTATGGTGCAGCACGGTTCACTTTGGAGCGTGGCAGTTATTTGTTAACAAACTAATATGAAGGAGCTCTGGAGGATTTAGGCATATAGCCTAGTCCACCGTTTTCACTTCTACACCCCGACATCATTTTAAAACCACCCTCTAGCGGAGAAGAGTAAAACCTCCACTGACCTTGAGCTAGAGCATCCCGTTTAACAAACCAGGGATGCGTGTAAAACGCATTGTTACTTTCATTGTAGTAAAAGTGGTGAAGTAACCCACTAGAAAAGGTGTCACATACTGGAGAATGCAGTCTGTTAGCATGGTTGATATTGCAACAGAACCACTGTCATTTAGCTAGAACTGAATACACCCCGTGTTTACGGTGCACTAAGAGGAAACTGTCCATGTTCTGCTTTATTTAAATTCAGATGACTAATTCTGGTCTAATGTATTAAATGTATAAAACATCAAAGCCCTCCGAAACATATTGGAAAGCTCTTAGATTAGTGGGAGGGATTCATCTGTATGCATGTCCTCTTCAAGGTGACTTTGGAGCTCTGCAGGACATTGTTCAATATCGCCCGTAGCGACGACGTTTCCCCAGAGTGGGAGGGGAAGCGGGGGGGGGGGACAGTAGACACCTGTCATTCTCACTACTGTCAGTGCCTGCTATAAATAAGACATGCCATAATCTAAACAGCTCTTTGAGGGCTAAAAATACAAAGCTACAAGTATGCACAGAAACACACCGCAGCATCACCTCCGTGGCTCGGGGGTTAAAGCGACCATGGCGATAACGCTAGCATCTCAACGACTGCTGCATTCCACCACACTGGGAGTGGGAACTGTATGCCGGCCTGTGTGGACGAGCCACGCGGGTGGTTGTGAGCGGAGTGGAGGAGCCTATCAGAATCAGAGCCTTCCATCCCGAGGCTTGGCATCTCAGCTAGTGAGATACCCTGCTGACGCCATCACAGCAGCGTCTTTCACTGGCTGCTTGCTAGGCGGGGGAGGCTGCAGCCAAGGATATGGCAGGCTATAGCGCAGGCAGGGGACCCCAACAAAGCTCCAGCTAGGGGGAATACAGCCCTCTTGGCACAGGAGCAGCGACACACACACACACACACATACAGTACAAGTGCGCTTTAGCGCCACTTGTGCCCAGCCCACTGAGAATATGGGTTAACAGGAACATCTGAAAATACACCACTCTGGTGAAGTGAGTCAACTCTGCAGTGGTGCTTGTGAATAGAGGGATGGGTTGCTAAACGCAGTCTGTGATCATACCTGGGTACTTATTTCTCCATTATTTAATTCCATTTACCTCACGCAGGCGGGCCAAATATAAAAACACATTTATCCTATCAAAGCATCCAGGCTTCTTATGCAACCACCTAAAACAGACTGCAAAAAAAGAAAAATGTTCTACAGTTGCAGCAAAGCCATTAACTCGCTGCAACAAGATTTAGAACTTGCTCGTGAGAACCAGCTCGTGCCCTTTTTGGGGCATTCATCAGATGCCCTTTTCCAGAGTGACGAACAATGAATACAACAAAATTAAGGTTAAAGCCTTAGCTCGACAACGCACAGCGGCGGAAGGGGCAGGAATGAAACAATGATGTCACTTAACACAAATGCCAAGTAAAGAGAGCAGAGGGTGGAAGGTACACATATCCTTTACTAGGATAATGCAAGGCTCATCTTTTAACACAAGCGGTGTCTGCATTAGCAGTTTTAAACAACCAGTAAACATTATGCATTTTCATTGCATCTAACCCCGTGGTCTGTTGCCATGGTATTTCCACATGAAGTGCGTACAAGCGTAATATTTCAGCATTCGTATCTTCTTGCTTCCATACGCTATGACATTTCTAAATAGGTTTACCAAGTCACTTTGTCACCATAATTTAAAGAGTTTAAGGAACATGACCTTGCCCGATTAATGGAGACCTACAATACATTAGGTCTACCCTAGTCTCAGCCTAGGTCAGTCATTACAGTAGCACTAAGCATCTTGAGCTGAATGTCTGATACATAGACCCCTGTAAGCACTCAGGAAGTGTAGTACTGGATTTTGATTGTTGTTAGCATTGTCACACACAGTTCGTCACTAGGTCAGTGATTTTTCTGTTTTATTTAACAGATTTACAGGAACTGTAAACAGCCAGGTCAATGAAAATACATCTGTCAAGTAGGGGTGGTCATAATGCAGTTAGCCAACACTATGTCCCAGACTTTGCACAAGGCTGGCTCGGAGAGTTTAGCTCAACCCTGCCGTTGGCCAAAAATGCATAAGTGTGTCCCCATAGACAAACAGTTAACTCACCTGCAACCTCCACGATGTCACCAGGCACAATATCTTTGGCCTTGATCCTCTGCACAGTCTTCCTGTCCTGCCGATACACCTTACCCATCTCAGGCTCATACTCTTTAAGAGCTTCAATGGCATCCTCTGCGTTGCGCTCCTGGCAGGGGAGTTGGAGGAAGTAAATGATGAATGGCTGACAGTGCCAATATAAACTATGAATGGGCGGCAGTGCCAATATTGTAGAAAGTACCGATTCATAACATAATGAGTTCATGTTGCCAGCGCACATGGCACAGTACAAGGACTTCCCCATCAGTGAGTTAACAGTAGAATTGCCCGATACACATAACATACTGTGGAACAAACATGTATTGTACTATAAACACAAACATCTACAGTATATTTATGAAAATATTTGTAGTTCAGAAGTGCTTTGTTGTTAATGCTGGAGCTCTTGGACAAATAACTCTAGGGCAAAATGGATTTTTGTTCAAAACAACTAGCCAACTTGTAAAACTACAATATTGTAATTATTATGAACATATCAATTCAGCTTTGCATAAACATTTTATTTTAATTAGAAGCCACAACGGTAAGAATTCGTATCACAGTAGAACATCGTTGATGACCCACATTCAATTTCCCATCTCCTATTTCTGAGAAGGCAAACGTCAATATAGAGCCAGAAACAAGTCAATGTCTCAGTATCATTGACACATCTAACATCAATGATCTCCATCAATGTATGGTGAGCTACAGCTAGACTGGATAGTGTTGTTGTTTTTTTGCACTACCAATATGCCTTT
This sequence comes from Typhlichthys subterraneus, assembly GCA_027564835.1. Taxonomy (NCBI): domain Eukaryota; kingdom Metazoa; phylum Chordata; class Actinopteri; order Percopsiformes; family Amblyopsidae; genus Typhlichthys; species Typhlichthys subterraneus. The sequence goes on from JAODUH010030928.1 coordinate 9,717, forward strand.
TGTAAGTAATATCTGTCAGGGGCTGTCACCCAGGGTGTCAGCCTCTTTCTAAAAATTAACCTGCTCTGTTACAAAGGTACAGAACAAAAACATTAACACCATAAACTAAGATGCTACAGAATATGGTAAACAATTTGGCAATTACTCACCTGCCACACTCCGACAATGGCATTGGCTATCAGAATGAGTAAGATTACAAATGGCTCCACAAATGCTGTGATGGTTTCCTCTCCCTCCTCGAACCAGGCCAGGACCTAAATACAGTACATCATCACTATTATCTAACTGTAAACTCAAATAATATACAAGACAACTGTCACAATAAAGGCCTATAAAATAAAAAGGCAAATATAAAATTAGCCTTTTTATGTTTTCATTCTTGAGGTTTCCAAGTGAAGCCTGCAAGTCATTTTGACACATTGTAGACCCATCTCTGAAAGACACTTATCTTTTCATATTATATTTTTTACAATAAGTGTAATTTACACATTAATTTGTTGTCCTGTACAAGTCTAGTTTGTAGCAGCAAGGATTTTGTCTGCGACAAAGCAGCTATTCTTTAAAATGAACAACAAAATCAAATGTGTGGTATTGTGTTACCTGTACTCATTTCAAGGCAAGTGTTACTCTCCCGTGCATGCTTATAATAACTGAGGTTTTATAATGCACATTAAGTTAGAAGGCAATTTTGATATGACGGCAACTTTAATGGGGTTCATTAATCAAACCAGTTTTGGTCTTCCATATATACACCCTCTGTTCATACAGTATAGAAGCAATCCTAGAGAGGGTTGCTATGATGAAGTGCTTCAACTTCACATTTATAAAAAGCAATGACACACAAGACCTTTGATCCTTCAGCATTGACTAAGTTACATTAGCTTACTTGTGCTGAGAATAGAAAAGAAAAAAGAAAAAAAAACTATATGCTTAAGGGTGAGAAGAGAGAAAAAAAAAGGGGAAAAAAGCAGCTCACCATATGCCTACATTTCCTTTACTGAACAGGCAGGCTTAATCCATCTGCAGAATGTATTCTCTTAAAAATGGACACATGCAAAGTACAACTGCAATCTACCTGTGCCATAAAGAATCCTGCAACAAGGCATACTGACTGCCTCAACATGTTAGGCAACATTTAAGGTGTGTCGATTATTTTCCATCTTTAAAATAGAATCGCCTCATTTTGCAATCTGTAGGCTATTTAATCAGGCAGAGGGGGCATAGCTGAGGAAAGACATGCCCCTATAACACAATCACTGTTTAAACGTAAGGATTCACAGCCCTTCATGTGACTTAGACAAGTAGGCTACTTTCAAGGAACTGAGTCCGCTGCGATGGGCAAAACACAAATTCTGCTCAGGTTAAATATACACTACATATATGGAAATACCAAACAGTAGGTACTAAAATACTTCATGTAATGAGATACAAGATAGACACAGGGTGGGGAATTGTCTGATCAGTATCCTCCCACTGTGGGTCAGGGTCCAAATTTGGTCTTGAGTGGTGGCCTGTTTTCCTGTCAGCCAGCAGAGCTATTGACACCTCTGTATCGCCTGACTGGGCCCGGCACACTACAGACAATCTGTCCTTGGTGATAAAGACACAGACAAACAAAGCCCTCCTTAGACACAAATACAGTTATATCATAGTGTGCTCAAGTCTTCTTTTAGGATCAGATTCATTAAATGTTATTTTTACTTTTCCTGACTCCACTGGGTGAAACTAATTAAAAAATACACATTTGAAAAGAGAAAACGTATTATTCTGTACTGAAAGACAGCTTTTTTCCCTCAAATACAAATAGGCTTCATCTTCACAAGAAATGTGACATCTTACATTCAGCTCATATGTTTCTTTTAAGATGTTGACCATGCTATTTGAGCATTCATGCTACCAGTAACTATCACACATAGAATCTACACTTCCGTAATAGAGCAGAGTACACCGGCATGAGCTACGTATGAGAACAGGGTGACGTTATTACGCATCACCACTGAACTACAACTATTGGCACATGGTGATAGCAACTCAATATGAGCAACTGCTGTTGTCACCATTCCTCAGACGGGCTGCTAGCATTCTTAGGCCTTCAGATCTCCCATCTGTGTGTTTAACCTAAGCTGAGCTACGCAAACTGAAGACATTTACACTTTGCCACTATGCAAAGCACAAACTTCCTTTTTGCCAACTCTTCACCCAGGTTGTCACTGCCCTAATCCCAACTGGCATTTTACAGTCCTTCAGTAACAGCCCTGAAAAGATTTGTTATCAACACACACACATTTTTCCTCAGAATCAAATAGTTTTACAGCTGGCTGTATAAATTATGAAAAAAATAATAAAAAATAAAATACTAAAAACACTTAAAAAAAAAATAAATAAAAGGAGTAGACTATGTGAAGTTAGGACCCAAAAATAAATACATTATATACTTACAAAAGATATACATGCAGCAAGCAGTAGAATTCGTACAAGTAAATCCTCAAATTGTTCAACAACAAGTTCCCATAAAGATTTCCCTGCAAAAAATAAAAAAGGGTTAATTGGTGAAATGCGGATAGAGTCCAGACTCAGAATATCATCAAAAGTCATTAGCCTACCTTCCTCTGCCGGTAACTCTGAGGGGACCAATCCAAGGAACATGTGAAACATAAGACAATTAGCAGGACTATCAGTGGAGCACACTCAGGTATCAACCTTCATAATACAGCCCACTTAAGATAACACCTTTGGGATTTATTCTCCATTTTATTTTCTTAAATGTTATGTCATGTTGAGACTGGCAAATGTATGGCCACCACCAGGTAACTCCATGCCATACGTGTGTATTGCAGGGTTACTCTTCCATCTGATTTATTTTTTGCCAGAAGACAATGACAGGTATTTCAGTTTCGCCGCCAGAAAATCTACCATTCATCCAAGTCCGTTAGCTTACTTATTAACTAAATATTTAATATTTACTTTCTCTGAAAATAATAGGTAACCCACGAGGTCGTGTGATGACGTCGGACATATGGAGTCGTGACAAGAAACCGGCCGGGTACCTTACTAACCTGCGATTTGCACCAGTTTAATAGTTTTGCACTGCATATTGACAAACGGCAACCGACCAAAATATATTTAAAACAAATTTCTCATTCACAACATTAGTGTATGTTAATGTATGCCTACCGTTTAGGCCCCATTTTTCCTTCTGTCGTTTCACCTGGTCCAGGGAAAGTCCTGTGCTTTCATTTACGCAGAAATAACTGTAAACTTCTTCAACACTCTTCGTATGAGCGTTCTCCATTGTAGACGGTCGCTTCCTACCCACCGCTTTACGGCGTGTACCCTCGCCTCTTGCAAAAAATAAATCAACCTTTCAGGAAATAGTTTTGCCAATTGATATGTTCCTTTCCCACTCCGATATCGCAAAGTATTTACATGTAGCCTGTACGGTAGTGATTGAGACGTGTCCCACAGTCCCTTCTTAATTAAATCCCTCTTTCCTAGCTTGGTTAGGATGACTAAGATTGTCCTCTTATTCGAAAATGGTGGAAGAGTGTATACTGCAGCCGTCCCGCTGAGAACTGCAATCACAGTCCAACCTTCTCTGTCCTGTAGCCGTGCGTCGCTCTGCCTCAACCTGGTGCAGGTCTCGGTGTTGTTGAAACTATGCGATCGTCTTCTGGTTTTATCGAACTGCCTCACTACTGCCCCTCTTCTGTTCTGCATGTGGAATTACGCGATTGGCTGGAAAATGTCCGGGAGCGTTCAAATTACAAAAGGGCAAAGGAGGGAATGGTGAAATCAAGTACGAAAATCCATAGTTAGCGGGGAAGTTAATGTTGTGAACGCAAATAACTTCAAGGACGTGCGAATACAAAATCAAGCATGTTCATCAAGTTGACACCAGAGCCGGCTGACTATCTTTTTCACCGGCTACGCCTACGGTAGCTGACAATGGTCATACAAAATAACTTGTTCAGTGAACTCGCCACCCAGTGGTACTTGGGTCGTGAACCTTGTGACGCGTCTCCTTTTGTTAATTGTCACTAATGGAATCCAACTCAACAGATAGTAAAGAAGAGTACAGTAGCTTTCATAGGCGTATATTCCAGGGGGGATTCATAGGATGCGTCCCCCAGACCCCTCGCTGTATGTCCCCCCCAATGCTCAAACGAAATTTATGCCAATGGTAGCTTTAAATAGCCTACTGATCATACTCTGATACTGACCTGAAAAACACTAGCCTACTCTATACAAATGTTGGCTATGTATAACAGCCAAACACCAATGTGTCATCAAGTAGTCTTTTCTATGTTCATCGGTGGACATCTGTCATTTAAACAAACATTTATAACAGACGTGAATCATTTGTTGACACTAGATAAGGCCATAAGGTTGATCCTGTGCTGTTATATTAACACCTGCCATGCCTATAGTTCCACGTCAAGCTGCCTTCTAGTAGCCTACACCATCTGGCACATGGCCATTAATAGTGGCTGTCAGCAGTGAATTAAGATACCAAGGGATTGAGCGGGGTATTAACGCAAGGATCTTGTGACAGTGTTGAGCAATCAAGTGATGGAAGGACATAAAGCAGTGAAACCCTATCCTTGAGTGAAGTGCAGCCCATGAAATCATGAAAATTCCCCAAATGAACAACTGGAATTAAAACATCTTGAAATACAGCATTATATGTGTTCTCTAATATAACCTCATAATAAAATAATATTAACATGTATCAAACTAAGCATATTTATTAGTAATACATGTAGGCTACTTTAACTATTACAGTATTTTGCAAAATTGACTTTGAGATTTTATATATATATATAGTGCATATACAGTACAGTAATAGACTAACTAGCCCCATAATGCCAAATCCGGCAATACCCGGTCCGAGGTCATATCTGTTGTTTCTAAAAATAGCAGAGTGCAGCCATATCCCAATTGGACCACTTTGTACTCCGTAATCTTCAAACACTTGGACTGAAGATGTATTCTTAAAGATGTGTTAAAATGGAGGCCGCTACACCTAAAGCCTGTGGGCCATAGGATGTGAAAGCTCAAAGCTCTTATTCTGCAGCACCTCTTGGCACATGTGCTCTTCTAGGTGTAGCACACGTAGGTGTCATCACTGAAACAGTGGTCCTTACAGGACAGAAACCATCACGTTATGGCTGACAGCAGAACACCACAAAAGAGACCCCCAATAGAATGCTTTGGGAACAATGTCTACAGTACTTTCTACAGACCTCATATCAGAATACAGCAAGAGCAGTAACATACAATAAACAGTACTGTCTCTGTACATTTCAAAATAAAAACACATTTACTGAAAATACCAATGTTAAAGAAATTGATTTCCTCTCACAGATTATAACTGACGCAACAGCAATATTGAATAGTGTCCAGTATAGAGTGACCCCAAACCTTGTGACCCCCATCTCCTCAAAAAAGTACTTCACAAGGAGGGTAGGGTAGCACAACGCCCCCCCCCCTCCCTCCCCCTCTCAATCCACAAACTAGCATTACACGACCTCTCACAGGACCAATCTGTCCTCTCCACCCTCTTGGATGACCTGACCAATGGAGGTCTGGCTCTGAGCTCGGATGAAGCACTGCTTCTTGCATTCCAGCAGCTTCTCCAAGTCGCTCCACATCTTCATCTGCTTCATGTTGGGCCCGTGACTCTCCCTCACCGCCTTCTGTTTGTCACGCAGTCTCTGAGACAGGAAGGGAATAACAGGAGCAAAGACTATGGTGATAGGTATGCTTCTCAGTTGTCAGGATACAAAACAACACATCTCATAAGCTCATGTTCATGCTGAACGCACGTTTGTATCCCGAAACAAAACAAAATGCATAAGAACTGGAACTCTGCTTACCTTGCCAAGGGACTCTTGCTCGGCAATATTCTTCATGTACAAGTCCCTACAACAACAACAACAACAACACACAACAAATGTGCTCTTGAGCATACTGTAAATGACACAGGTGCTTCCAACTGTCTGCAAGCACTGGCTTTTATTTAGAAGGGTATTTATCATAAAGGGTGGAGGAAAGATGGCTCCACGGAACACTTTCACACGGCATAGGGCATGCAGTCATTTCTCTCCATTTACATACCGTACAGGTGCTATGCACGCATGTATGCGCTACACATATGGAAACATTGACCAGAATGACAGATGTTCAATGACTAATTAATGACCAGAATGACAGATGTTCAATGACTAATTAATGAATTAATGAAATACCCAATGCTACTGGAGCTTGCACCCTACCTCTCTGTGATGCGCCTGCTTTAAATGCACAAGGCTGCAGCATAAGAATGCTGCACTGTAACAGGAGCCTATAGCTCATGCTGGTGGAAGCAGCAGGCTCACCTGACGGCCTTCTTCCTCTCTTGAGGATCAGAGGACACATAAGCTTTTGTCTCATCTGCTGCACGTTGCATTTGCACCTCAATGATCTGCGGGGCGGCAGAGACGGAGCGCTCAGTATTACAGTGTGGGGGTTTGGGGGTGGGGGAGGGGGAAGGGTAGGGGAGGGCAGGGGAGGGCAGGGCAGGGGAATTATCGGTGACTGCTACTCCTTGACTCTGCTTGTTTTCATCTTTCACCAAAGACTTATCAAATAAAATCACCAAATATTCTGTTTGCACATCATTTCCTTCCATTTTTAGGAAATGAAAAGGACATTCTTTAACAAATAGGTAATTTAGGAAATGCGACTGTGAGTAACAATTATTAAAGAGCAAGTTAAGTTAGTTAGACATCTGGGCATGTCAGGGATTGTTGAAGATTAAAATTCTGTTAATAGACTTGGACTATGCTTTAACAATACATGTGGCAACTTAATGTGAGCCTCAATTGGTTTATCATTGTTACACTTGAAAGTTAATGCTGTTCACTGTCCAAACATTACATTCTATTGTCATTTTACCATTGATGGCTGACAGTACAGAATGAGCAATGATGATTGAATTATTTTAAAATGCAACAGCCACCGTGGTTGGTCTACTTTTCATTATTTCTGCTAAGATTGGGGAATTGGGGACAGAGGGGGGTATTTGTTTTTCAAATAACTTCTTGCCTCCTTCATGCAGTTGATATAATGATATCGGTTTTCTTCCTGGGCAGTCTCCTGTCTCAGTGCCTTTACTTCCTTTGTGAGAAAAGAAATACAACAAATGACATGTCATGTATTTAAACAGGATATAAAGGAGGGGTCAGTTGTTTTTGTAGGTTGTACAGGACAGATGTACAGTATGAGATCAGTAAGTGGAGTTCCTTTTAAATTAAGATATTGGTAATTGGGACAAAAGACTGATTCTGCTCAGGTATTTAGCAAAAAAAGAGAGGCTTTAAAAAGAGATTTTCACATTCAAATGTTACCTGTTCCAGTTTGGATCTGTTGCTCTCTAGTCCAGCTGCACAGCTTTCATATTGAGCCTTCTTTGCTTCATACTCCTGGCTTAGCTCCTGAATTACAATAAACATTTAGGTCTATACTTACTTATCCTATTCTGAGATGTACAAAATAGATAACAAAATATACAATATCCTCTTTTTCAATTCATTGTCATTATTCTATTAGTTATGCACCATAATTATATTATTTGATATAAGTGAAACACCTAGTGCTAGTCTATTTATGTACTACTGACGTAGGTCTTTATTGGTAGGCATTAGCCAACACGATGGCAGACTCACTCTGGGAACACATGTAGGAAAATATGGTCCTGGGCTTTAGCTAAGCAATGCAGGGGACTTTCCCATCATCTGCTTTATTTATGGACTATGTGCAAATTATCCTTAATGGATCCTTTAATAACAACACACACGCACCATACTGACATTTGCTGGAACATACAGATGAAAGGTTTTCCAAGATTCCTAACTCAAATTCACATTTTATTACACAATTATTTTGAAAGTAGAAGAGAACTGGTGTGTGTGTGTGTGTGTGTGTGGCCTTACTGAGGGAAAAAAAGCATAGTTGTAGTGAGCATGGATCAGTATTCCAAGCATAAACACCATGAGCTGACCAATAATTCAGATGGCCAACAAGGTATAAAATAATAAATGCACTAAACCAGAGTGCCTGTGTGAAGCAAACTGTTAACCAACATCAGCTTTTCAGATAATGTATGAAAGAATGACAATATGACAGCCAGAAGTTCAAACATGTCCCTGAAAAAAATATAACAATCCATTGCTCTGAGGAGAGGCTCTGCAATAATGCCATGCTCACCTGACACCGCTGTCTCAGTGGCCTCAGTTCCTTTATAATCGGTGCGAGAGCTGACTTCTTCTCCACTATCATAGTGTTTAACTTCTTCACCTGCAAACGATACACATTTTACAATAACATGAATCATTATCTAAACTGCAGCTAATATAGCAAAGATCTGTGGCGGCACTGGACTTGTTTGAGTTTAGGCCAACCAGAGAACTGGCAGCTTGGGAGAGAGAAATGGAAGTTTAATTTAAAGTTATCATCCATCATTAAGAATGGCTGTCCCTTTGCCAGGTTTGGAACGTGCCAGCCAAGAAAACAGCTAAACTCAGGATGTGTATTGGAACACATTGTAATCAGCTGCTGCTGGCCTCAAACTAGATAATTCATTGATAATTAAACCACACTAGCGTAAAATTAAGTGGCATTCATGGTGTTTTCTCCCTTGAATGATAATAATGATGAATGCAAGCACATGGATAATAAAGGTTGTTGCTGAATTATTGACTGTATACATTTTAGGGCAGTGATTAAACTCGATCACATCATTTACATCTGTATTAATTTCCCCTCATTACTTGACTAAGCTAACCTATAACCACGAAGGGGCAGTAAAGTAAGGCCACGGGGTAGAAAAGGAGCTCAAACCATACTGACATCTTGAAACAGAAGCATCCAAGAAAGATTTGGTTGTTTTCACCACAACCACTACAAGCTCAACCACTGCACCTCATCTGTGTGACTTAAGCATAACCACTACAAGCTCAAAGCTAAAGGGTGTACCTCATCTGTGTGACTTAAGCATAACCACTACAAGCTCAAAGCTAAAGGGTGTACCTCATCTGTGTGACTTAAGCA
>JAODUH010030939.1:0-13959 GCA_027564835.1 Typhlichthys subterraneus
GTTTTTTTGGAGGTGATGGAGGTTTGTGACGGTGATGGGTGTTTGAGGAGGTGATGGAGGGGGCTTGATCGGCCACAGGTGCAGTTCTGCCTCCTCCATGGAGACGGGAAATGTTTACAGGCTAATCCATCGATCGCAACCAATTCTTTATTATTTCCCAGCCCGCACCCCCACATTCACCACTTGAGCCATTCACACGTGCATGCACACACACATTTATTTGTATTAAATGTTTTTTCAAATCCTTGTTTCACAGGGGAGGTGGTAAAATGTCACAATTTACATAATCTGTAGTGTTTCTTTTGATATGTAATAACCTAGCTCACTTAAGGTACTCTATATTTTCAACATTAACATAACAGCAAACAACAATTTTGTATACACATAGTATAGTGTAGTAATTTCATCCTGATAAATCTTTGTGTGTGTGTTGTAATCCGAGCAAGCATCTCTGCTCTTTGCTTTCATAGAACAGATACATATGGGAACGTGTGTGTGTTGCCTACAATGCATTTGTTTTGGTATGAGATGCTGGTGCCATCTACTGGCAGAATGTCATATAGAGTTACTTTTATTGGGCAACGCCTCCTCATCTGAAACAGAAGCAGAGTAATACAAAAGGTAAAATACAAATGTTACGTCTAAATATTGTGTGACGTTCAATATCAGAACCTGAAGCAGTGTTCTTCACCGTCTCAGGCTTTGAATTAAACATCACATCGAAACAGAAGAAAACATATGCTGTGGGGGATGGGGGGGGTAGTACTCTAGTTTTCCACCTCACCAATGTGTTTTTTCTGTTGGAGTAAATGGTCTTAATGGTGAGACCACCATTGACCACTATGTTGCCTTGATGGAATAGAGAGACGCTCGCACACGCGTACACACACACACACACACACACACACACACACACACACACACACACACACACACACTCCTTAAATCCATTATGGCTTCAGACTTCAAAGCTGATGTTGGTATTTACAGCTTTCACTGAAAATGGAGCGGGACTTTGGACGTTTGCTGAACACATTTAATGTGTTGTATCGTGTACACCAGCTACTCCACTAGCCTGGCCGGTCTGATGTGCAAACATCTCTTTCTATTTCATCATACGTGGAATTACAACTGGGTTATTATGTAAGTGCTTGTGAGAGCAGTGTATGTGAACATTTTTCTATTTCTCCGTTGTTTTTCAGGTGGGATATTTGAACAAACGGAAGGACCGGTTTCTCTGGTTAGCGCGGAGGAGCTTGCCTTTAAATTTGCAGTTAATAACATTAACAGAAACAGGACTTTGTTGCCAAACACTACATTAACATACGACATACAGAGGATTAATATCTACGACAGTTTTGAGGCCTCAAGAAAAGGTAAGTCCCTACTATCCTTGTGTTTTCTTCTGGTACTTCTAAGGTGAGTCGCTCAACATATGATTCTCACTTTATGAAACGACCATTGCAAAAAACCTTTTTGTATGTATGTTTCTTTTGTGGTTTGAGGCACATTCTCTCTGCCCCTCCCCCACAGAGCTCATAAGCTCACAGTCACTATGACTTTTAAATTCTTAGGCATCATTATAGCTGCAATCTTGATATCCAAAACATTGCACCTACACAGTAAGTAGTTGTAAGGCCCCATGCCATTCCATTTCTTCTTCTCCCTTCTAGCTGAACATTCTCTTTCAGTTGGTGTCTGATTGGCTCTCTGACTGTGAGTTGGAGGCAGGTCAGAGCTGATTGGTTACCATCCAGATATGATGTCACACCTGGGGCCAAATCTGACTCGTTCGTTTCACACTATGATTTAATAATGTTTCAAATTAGACCATGTACAGGTTTCTTCGCACAACTCACCACACAACTGGATACCCGGGAGTTTATTTCATAGTGGGAAGCCAATAATATGAACAATATGGTGGTCCAATGTTGGTACAGTACTCTCTCTGCAAGTGTAGAACTGCAAACGCATGGATTGGCAATCGGCTGAATTGTTGCATTATGTTAGTTTGTTTTGTATACATTATTTAGCAGACACTTTTATTCTCAGGGTTTATTTATATGTCATAAACTGGTCAAAGAGTAAAAAAAGAAAAGAGCATTTAATAATAATAATATTAATTGTAATACTACTACTATATATTAATAATAAACTATATTTGTATTCATACAGGAATTGCAGCTCAAACTGCTTTACAGAGAGGTACAAGCACAGTTGTGCTACCCAAAAGAAAAGTCAGAAATGTAACAGAAAAAAAGGCAGTATAAAATATGTAGAATTATACATAAAATGGTCAAAGTTAATTTCAGGAATAAGACAAAACACACATTTCAAATATACTGTTAAGGAAGTTCTCCTAGGTTAACACTCTTCATCTTGCTCTTGTCTAGCTTGTGACCAGCTGTCTTTGGGCGTGGTAGCCATATTTGGGCCTTCACATAGTTCTTCATCAAATGCTGTGCAGTCCATCTGCAATGCGCTGGAAGTGCCACACATCCAGGTGCGCTGGAAGCACCATCCAATGGACAACCGGGACACGTTTTACGCCAACCTGTATCCGGATTACTCGTCACTGAGCTGTGCCATCCTGGACCTGGTCCAGTTCCTCAAGTGGAAAACAGCCACAGTTGTTTATGACGACAGCACAGGTGAACATTGCCATCGAGTGCACTGTTTTGTTTCTAAAGTAAATTCAAAATTACATTCAAAGTCTACACACAAATAAAAGTGAAGGACATTATCAGCACAGTGGTATCATAACTGTTTCCCATGGTAGTGGCTTCTACAGTTTGTGTTCGCTTGAGGCTGTTCGTCATGTGTTCATTAGTGTGTGTGTGCTGTTTCTGTTCCCTAAGGTCTCATTAGACTACAGGAACTGATAATGGCTCCATCCCGGTACAACATTAGGCTCAAAATACGACAGCTACCCATAGACTCAGAAGACACCAGGCCTCTCCTGAAAGAAATGAAGAGAGCGCGCGAATTCCGTATCATCTTTGATTGTAGTCACCAAATGGCCGCCCAGGTTCTCAAACAGGTGAGAGAGTGGGTTACATTTCCCGGGAAGGGCTCTGTGTTTTATACTGGCTTGTCACAGACTCCAGTTTAGTCATACCAGGTGAGTTTTTACTAGAGGCAACTAAATCAAGCTAAACATTCCGTTTCGAAAGGTTGTTTTTTTTTAGATATAGTTCTGTTGTAGTTTTTGATGTGTTCTGCGGGGTCATTTGAGTGTAGGAAATATGGGTGATTATTCAAATATGAATGTAATTGCATTTAATTTAGTATTTCTCAATAAATCGCACTGAAATGATGCTCGCTCAGGGACAGCTTTGTACAGAATGTAATGTACACTCTGGTTTATTACAGCGTTCATAAACAAATCCACATTCACTTCATTAAATCTTAAAACAATACATATTCCTGTATAAAGTTAATAGCTGGAATGGATTTTACACCATATCACTTCAACCCAACTGTAGATGTTGAGGTTTAATCAAAAGTGTCAGAGTGAAATGGCAGTGAGTGGCACTGAGTGTCTTTCATACTTCATGCTTAAACCTCAACATAGCAATTGAATGTTCCTAGGCACAATAACGCGACATGCCTTTTACCTGGTCCACCAAACTGTCCCCTTCTATAGAGGAGTATGGGGGCTGGGGGGGTCGGGGGTGGAAGCCCACTCAGTGTCTCCTGTCATGGACGTTCCTGGATTCATATCCCAGGTGCCTCTTAAAAGCACTGACCCCTTTTGTAATGGTCCCATTCTGGTGGTTGTTTTTGTTTTGCTCTGCCACTGGTGGGGACAGGGGCAAAGAGAGGTTTGCAGAAAGTAGGTTGATAAAAAAAGAAAGACTAAAAATGGAACAGTATACCAGACATATATTTATATAATTATATATATACATCATAGATATATCATATAATCAACGTGGGGGTCAGCTGCCTATTATATTTTCCTCCTACAGACATTCTCTTTCTTTGCTGGTGCAAGAGGCAGCATGCTCTGGGCCACTGTGTGTGTGCGTGTGTGCGTGCGTGCGTGCGTGCTTGCGTGCGTGCGTGCGTGCGTGCGTGTGTGTGTGTGCGTGCGTGCGTGTGTGCGTGCGTCTGTGCGTGCACCACTGGTCTCAACTAGTGTTACTGTATCTACTGAATGGATGTACCTACAATGATGAGAGGATGGCCATGCAGCGATTAGCAATTTGCAGCTCTCGCTGTATACGTATAATAGCTAACATAATATATCATATATATATCATATATATATATGATATATAATATATAACAGCTAACATAATATATCATATATATATCATATATATATATATATATATAATATATAACAGCTAACTCATGACCAGTGTTGGGTAAGTTATTCAGGAATTGTAATAAGTTACTATTTACTTATTACTCCTTCAAAAAGTAATACTATTACTTTACTTATTACTGGGTATTAAAAGTAATAAGTTACGTTACTAGATACGTTACTATATTACTTTCACACATGGCTCGCCCCTTCAGAAAAATGACCTGCATAGCCACCTCATTTTAGAATTGAATCCTCTTCATTGGAACAATAATTAACCTTAGGAGTCAACAATCAGCCAAAGTGAAAACATTGCAGCCTCTCAAACAAGATGATTGGACAGTTTGGTTTAAATAGCCTGCCATAACACTGCAAAAACTATATCTAACTTAGTGTGATAATCTTGTTTTTAGATGTAAAATATAGTTGGACTTGTTTCTAATATAAATGGCTTATCTAGTGACTTATTTTAGGTGAATGTGCACTTAGTTTAAGAAATCTTATCACGTGAAATTCACTTACTGCACTGGCAGCCACATTTGCTTGTTTTAGGCATACACAAGCTCATAACTAATACATTTGCACTTATATTTGATAGGACATTTTTTGCAGTGAAGTTTTGCTAGGACCAGAAATCTCATTCTTGTAACACAGTTACTTGTATTCGTTTGGGAAATAGTCATTAAATACACTACTCGTTACTGAAAAAAGTAATAACATTACAGTAACTACAGTAGTTACTAGTAACTAGTTACTGTCCAACACTGCTCACGACTGATACATGCTCCTGCCTACACACCCTAAATCTATAACCTTGACTTCACTGCACAACAGATGGTACAATTAAAAAATGGGAGGTTTTGCCACTGTGGGAATGCATCATCGCCTATGAATGTAGATTTAGTAAAACAAGTTGGAGGGGGGGAGGGGGGGGGGTGATTGGGGGGAGTGTGGTGGGGTGGAGGGGGGTTAGTAGAGGTTTTGATTGAAGGCTCCCTCCTCCCCTGGGAGAGTCACGGGGGGCAAAGCCATTGCAGAACCATTTAAATGCATAGAAAAGCATCTAACGTTCTTACTCGTTTTTACTTCTAGCACTGTCGAGCACGCACACACTCACGCACGCACACACACACATACACACACACACACATATACACACACGCACGCACGCGTGTGCCCGCAGTGTCAAAGTCTCCGCAAGCGATTGCATCGTGGAGACTTTCTTCGCGCGTCGCCGAGCTGCGTCAGTCAAGAGGCTCATTAAAACGGATGTTGTTTTTCACTTTTTTATTTATTTCATTTTTTTAACTAGTGATGATTTTCTGCTGCGTCTCTGCAGCTCCGCTGATTGGATAATCAACAGTCAAATCATTCCAGATTGCCCAGTGCAATGGAATGTTTCACCGCAGCCTGTTAACCCACACACCCTGCCTGCCCCCCCCATCTCTCTCTCTCTCTCTCTCTCTCTCTCTCTCTCTCTCTCTCTCTCTCTCTCTCTCTCTCTCTCTCCCAGGCCCAGACCATGGGGATGATGACAGAGTATTACCACTACATCTTCACCACTTTGGTAATGTACTGCACCACGCTAATGCAAACATTGTATATGCCTGTTCTGCTCCCATTTCCCAATGCCACTCGAGTCTTCTGACGAATGGCCGGTTAATTGCCAGCGGGGGTTTGGCTTCGGTCCACAATATCAATGTTGTTTGACAAACTGGCAGCGTAATGGAGTCTTCAGTGTGCAAGAGTAAACACCCCCCCCCCCCTCCCCTTCCCATCAGCGGGGTCCACAGACGTCTCTAAGGTTTCTGCATAAAGACACACAATGGGCCATCAATACAGAATGTCACTTCCAGTGTCTCAGCCTGTACGGCACAACGTGATTTGCTGTTCAGGCGATATTATCTCCTTCTGAAATACAGCAGCTGTCCCCCTAATGAGCAACGTGACGTTGTTTTTACTGCTGTCTTGTCGCTTCATTTCAATCTGCACCGTCTAGACGGATAAGGGGAACCTGTTAGACATGCTTAAGTGTATTGCTGAGTGTATTGTGGATTGTCTGGCGGTTAATCCCACCACAGTACAGGGCCAGGGCCTCACTATATAGATGCCGGCTTTCTGGTGACAAAGGGTCCGGGGGGAATTAAAACCGTCGTGGATGGCACCATTCCTTTTGCACTCTGCTATTGTGTCAGTCCCCCCCCATCTCTCTCCCTCTCTCTTTCTGTCTCTCACTCGGTCCCTCCCCCCACTCTCTCTCTCTCTCTCTCTCTCTCTCTCTGTGTTTCGCTCCTTCTCTATATGTAGTCCAGTCTGTTGCGATAATGCAATATGACATACAGTGCGTGTATGTCATATAGTGTGTCATCGTTCACGCTCGATAGCGTGCCAATCTTGCTGTTCTGTTGCGCATCTCATTTGTCTAGCGCTACCAACGCTTCAAACCCACAATGCAACAGTTCCACTACCGGCAGGACAACACAATAATGTTTTATTTACTATTGACTTGAGCATTAACTTTCAGAACTTTTCAGTGTTTTTTTTTCGTTTGTTGCTGCAACTACAGCACTACTTCTACTTGGGCGGTTTTGTTGGTACGAAATCGAACACAGACGCTAGAGCCGCCAGCAACGCGATACACTGCCACATTGATGGACATACTATTAAGGGGATTACACCTGCCGGTTTCGTTTGATCCAAAAACATGAATACATGCATGGTATATATGGCAATGCAATTTTCCCTCTGTGGGGTTTAGTGAGATCTGTGTTTTATCTTCCGAGGTGAGGGAATGTGGACTTATTAGAGCGTGAACAGGTGATGGCGTGGTGGTAGGGGCTAATAACATCCTTGTCCTCTGAAATGAGTCTGTCAGACTCCAGCCTACAGGCTTATCTTTGAGTATGGGGGAAGTTTTGACCTCCTCTGTACCGCTCCACTATGCACTGGAGATTCGGCATGTGGTGTCTTCTGATTTAGTGTGCCACCATTGTACTGCCATGTTAAGCTAATGGCACTGTGCGTGGCCACAAAGCACTGCTGTGACACTTTAATTTGTCATTTGAACATATGTTGTCATTTGAATAGTTACAGCACTTTATATTCTGGGCATGGAGACGTCAATCTTGATGTAATTGACTGCAAATTGATCGAGAAAAAAAGTGATTTAGAACCTAGAGTAACTTACTTGGATTAATATTCATAAAGGGGAGTGCCGTACTTAATAAACCTTACATTGCACGGCAAAACTCTATAACCGGGGGCGAACATTTGAAGGTGCTTGTGCTTGCGCACGCCTATTCCTGCAGTGCGAACCCCACAGGGTGCTAATGAAATATCTATGTTCCTCCAAATGTCTTTCTTGAGCCCCGTGGCCTGTTCCGACACAACATGTGTCAACACGGGACTTCGCACTCCAGATACGGTGCTGCCCCAGAAATTACTGTGACTGAAATTGAAGCAAATGTTTTTGGCTGATATAGTTGCTGAGGTGAAGTGACAGCAGCAATAATAATATGCTTTGGCGGAATTGTTGTTTTTGTTATTGAATATGAAACGGAACCTGTAAACTGAACCAAAGGCCTTTTAGATTAGATGCACGGTAGTTATATTCACTATGATTTACTGTAGACTGTATCAAGTGATACCAAATACATCGCAAGCTTTAAGTTTCACTTTATATTTCAGTGTATGGAGTTTTCGTTGTCAGTTGTTGGAGCCTTTTCATTTCTCTTTCATTTTCAGTCTGACAACACAATAACACATCGGGTCAGTTCTAAAAGGATATATAGCACAGCAGTAATGCGATCCTGCAACCAGAGCCTTGTTTGTACTTATCGCTCTGCCTCGACTTTATCCTGCTAACACCCACAGCTGGCCGAAGCTGTAAACCCGCACAACCCCACTTGATTTGCTCTTAATGTCGCATCTTTTTAATCATCTCCTGTGTCCCAACTCTATTTCTGAGAGGACAAAGCCGCCCAAGGGGTTTACGACAACAATAGCCTTAGCCCCCCCACCAGTGCTAAACGAGAACCTCATCTCCTTTATCTGCGTCCCCCCGTGCAGGACCTGATGGCCATTGACCTGGAGCCCTACCGCTTCTGTGGAGTCAACATGACCGGCTTCCGCATCCTCAACGTAGATAACCCTCAGGTGGCGTCCATTGTGGAGAAATGGTCCACAGAGAGGCAGATTCCCCCCAAGCCAGACTCGGGTCTCTTAGAGGGCATTATGACGGTATGTTCATCTCTTAATGGTTTTATGTAATGGAAGGGAATGTTTCGTGGACATATACAAGGGATTGGTGTATGCCCATTTAATGAAGATGCAATACATTTTACTCTTAAAACATCTACAGCGCCGTACATGCTGTAGGGGGTCAACCTACTTATTTAGTTTTTGTACTGACATGATGTAAATATTATTTCTTAGCTTTGGTGATACCAAGCACATTTATCCCATAGCTGCAACTATTTTATTTTCTAATTATATATGGAGTAACATTTTGTACCTGCATGGGTGCTTTTATCAGTGGTACCCAACCTTTTTTGTCTTTTGTACCCTTGAAATGTTTATCCAAGGAAAGAGAACCCCCATACTGTACTCCTGTATTGCTAATTCTCCTAAATGTGTTCTATTGAACGCACATGTACACGTTTTAGCTAGTTTATTTGATTGCGTGCAGTCTTGCTGTGCACGTGAACTTCACAGAGTAGTGTTAAAATGCACGCCCACCCGGCATTTGTGATTTTGTCAATTATTTGTAACCCCCAAATCTTTCCACGTACGCAAGTTGCTCAGGTACCCCTAGGGGTACACAGCTACACACAGCCCTGGTTGCCACCGCCTGGCAGAAGGAGGGAATGACGGCGGCAGATGGCCGCTGGCTGAAATAATGCTCAGCCCTTATTCCAGACAGACGCAGCGCTGACCTATGACGCGGTCCACATCGTGTCCGTGTCCTATCAGCACGCGCCGCAGATGACCGTCAACTCGCTGCAATGTCACCGCCACAAGCCCTGGAGGTTCGGGGGGCGCTTCATGAGCTTCATCAAAGAGGTGACGGGGGGAAGAGGAGGGTGGGTGGGTGTGAAAACCCTTGGCCTTGCCGTGATCGAGACCCTGTTTACAGACGAAGCCAAAACGACAACACATTTGGGACCGAGAGTATTTACTGGGCACGTCAATAATGTTTGCACAAAGCAAGCGAAGCTTCGCTACGCATATCAGAGCGCCGCTTGTGACGCCTGTCTATTCTGTGTTCCGGCGAGCCTTGTATTGCAGGGCTCGTGTGATCGTCCATTTCCGTCCATCGGGAGATATGATGGTGGCAAACCACACTGTGGAAAATGGAACTATGCATCTCACGTGCACTGTACAAGACCTCACATGCTCACAGTTCGGTCTCAAGATGGAGCAGGGTTAGCTCCTTGAATGCTTGGAGAAAATGCCTCTTTTGCTAAAGCTTGTGACCCTGGCCATACAATATAGTGGCAGCCTCTGGGTGTGTGTGTGTGTGTGTGTGTGTGTGTGTGTGTGGGTGTGTGTGGGTGTGTGTCTGCGTGTGTGTCTGTCTGTGTGTGTGTGGTTGGTGGTAAGATGCATCAGAGGATTGTAATCGGGGCCAGTAATGTGTATTTTTTGCCCCACATGGGGAATCAGGCTAAAGGAGTGGTCGGTAATGAACTCCATGCTCTGGAGGGAAAATGCATTAGAGGCGTTGCGATGTAAAGTGTAATTAAAAAGGCTTGAAAAACAGCGATTGGTATTTGTACATTTGATGTGTGGGTGTTTGTGTGGGTTCCAGTTTACTCAGGGTGAATGACAGGATATATTTGTGTGTATGTGTGCTTGCATATGAGGGGGGTGGTTCATTTATGTCACCATATTTCTCCATAAGTGTATTATTGTATTGAATGCCTACATAATGAATGATAATGACATCATTTATTTACTTCCAGTCCCACTGGGATGGCTTGACGGGTCGTCTGTCCTTCAACAAAACCACGGGCCTCCGCACAGACTTTGACCTGGACATCATCAGTCTGAAGGAAGAGGGGCTGGAGAAGGTACGTGATTCTCCTGGGACGGCGGTTGTCAACATGAACCTCCTTATGTATTCTACTATGGCGAAGCCATCATGGTCCACCCTGCTCTGCCTCTGATTGGTTTGAGGGGTACAGCAGAAACACACTGTCTGGAGCTGAATGCGCTGTGTAGATTAAAATATATTTTACTGTATATAATTAGATTAGAAGGACTAGACTAGGCACAATAGGCAGTTAGCTAAAGCCCCACTGAAACAATGAATATAGCGCCCTAGCATAAAAAGCATACAAAACATACTTATATTCAGAGAATTTCTTAATTACATCAATATTGTGGTTGTGAAACAGAAATGGCGGGAATTTTTGTCAATATTAACACAGCACTGATGTGTCTTATCACAGTTCAGTCCTGTTACTTAGTTTACAGCTCACAAAAACACATTTTAGGATGCAGTTACACTTTAATCATGGGGTAAACTAACTCCAAAAACAGCAGAGGGTAAGTGAGCGACAGACATATTCATTTAGCTAATCAGAGCGTTTGGGCAGAGAAGGTTGACTGTTGTGCATACATGGAAAGCCTTTTCCATACGCATACATGGAAAGCCTTTTCCATACGCATACATGGATAGCCTTTTCCATACGCATACATGGAAAGCCTTTTCCATGCCTATACATGGAAAGCCTTTTCCACACGCACACATGGAAAGGGAGAGCAGCAGGTGTAACCCCCCCGAGGAACAGACCAGAGCAGGCCATGTAGACAACAGACAACATCCAACACAGATGCACAACTGCACAGGCGGTGCTAATGGGCTAGCAAGGGAAGCGCAGGAAGAAGCAAGTAACCAGCCTAATTTATACAGTATATATACGCACTCAAGTAACTGACCAATGCATGTTAAGCAACCATCAGCTGGTCTGTCAGCTGACGAGCCAGAAACGTGCCACGTGACCTGCCTGAACTTCCGCTGCACTTTATTTACTTACTTTATTTGTTTTATTATTTTTTGCAATTAATGCTGGACAATTTGTGAAGCCTCTGACGGCTAGTGCAAAACTGAAATGACAGCAGTAATTGCATCACATGGCCGTTTATGGATACTATACATTTACAAGCTAAATAATGTAAACCGAATGTTATCAATGTATTTGCTTCAATCTCCGGTTGACGTGGAGCACAATGGGGATTTGACATCATTTACCTCCTAACAAGCAGAGCAAATTGGCTGTTTCAACATAAGCATAAGTTAGTGGGTCATAAAGCAAATTGGATCAGGGTACACTTTAGGGTGTTAATTGCAGTCTTTCTTAATGGTAATTTGAGGTGATGCCCAAAACGCTGTTCGATGGTAATGAGGTGTATAAACATGTTTGAAAGAAAAGGAAACGGGTGGTCGTTGGTATTGTAACATTTCTGTTATTCTCAAATGCAACCCAGCCTGTCGACTTAAGCAGCTTTTACCACTAGAGCGCATTCATACATTATGAATACATCAAACAGAGATAAGTCCAATTATGTCTCCCCTAAGCGTTCCCCAGTGGTTACAGTAAAGACGTTACAATAGCTGTGACTCCTCAGACTCGCAGCTTCCGAAGCGACACAGCGCGTTTCCAGTGGCTCCTACCGGTTCCACACGGTGCATGTAGAGCCACGGGCCAACGCATTGCCCCGTCGGCATGGCAGCGTGACTGTGTCCGTGTCAAATCCCACACAGGATACAATGGGCTGGACTGTTGCTGCGTTGAGTGTGTGTGTGTGTGTGTGTGTGTGTGGGGGGGATCTTCTCCCCTCTGCATATCATCCACGGAATCGGCTTTAACTGTGTGAGCCTTTAAAGATGTGGACTTTTCTCCAGCTAATCCCGCGTAATTGAATATTAGCCCAAGTTTGAGCTCATCCAGGAATTGTGCATGTGCTTCCTGAAAATAGCACAGTGGAATATATGCACACGAGCGAGGGAGGGAGGGGGCGATGGAGGGGGAGGGGGAGAGTAAGAGAGGGAGGGATGGAGACACAGATGCAGTTTCCCCCATAGTTGAACAAGTAAATAACTTTTCAATTGCATCTGTAGCTAATCATGTTTAATTGGGCACAATTAGAAAGAAAATATTGCAAAGAGGAAGCAATTTAGTGATATTTTTGTCTCTCCCCACCCCACCCCACCCGCCTCCTGGAGCCTCTTTACTGTGATAAGCTGTAACAAATTGGAGCATATGCCTCATTCTGTATCAGAGTGGACTGTAGTGGACATATTTCATTCTTTTTAATAAGTATACTTATAAATATAAGTATATAACATATATAAATATAAGTATATAACATGTATAAGTATGTAACGTGTATAAGTATATAACGTGTATAAGAATATAAGAATATAACGTGTAGGCTCAGTGGCACCTAATATTTTATAATGATAGAACGATGCAGCGTTTCGGTCTCCAAAGTGGCCGTGTCACCAACGGCATTCCTCTGTGGAGGCTAACGTAGTCAGCGCCCAGACAGCTAAATCTACCACGCATGGCCTGAAACAAAGTCAATTTACCCCTAACTGTTGGCTGCAGAAATACCAATTGTGGTATTTGATTGATCATAGGTGCTTGGGAATTAATGTTATATACTTCTCAAAATACCAATTAACAGCAGAGACAAATAATGGGCAGAAGCATGGTGAAATCCGTGGACCTCCCCATTTCAAGGGCATAAAGTGTGAAAAGTCGCACCCCTCCTTCCAAAAATCGAATGTGGAAGTGCCCTCCATCGGATCCTCTCTGTTAAATGATGTTCTCTCTGGTGTAACTGTGCTGTACAGTACAGTACTATTGTATGTGTTTAAATGGTCACATCTCAGGAGCAGGACTGTTTAATATTAAATCTGTAGCTTTACAGGAAAAAAAAAAAAATGTATGATGATTTCTGAAGGACGCTCGAATTGTAAGATATATGCAGAGCTGTTCTCTCTGTGTGTCCAGCAGACGCTTGTTTCAGTGAGAGTACGTACAGAAACGTATCTCACATGCACAAATCGCACAACATTTCACTTTTATTTATCATGTATACATTAGTAGTTAAGTGTGTATTCAGTCAGCATGACGTTTAGCTGGTGAAAATGCATTTTTAGTGTAGACTGAGGCCATCTTGGTGTTATCGCTTTCTTTCCATAATTTCTCGTAGAGATGACTGGTCCACATGTCAACAACTGCACATAATGGTACAGTTTGTATTGTAGCTGTAATAACAAAACATTCCAAAGAATAATCTCTTAAATATTGTATGTGTTTTACATTATGATGATTCACAGATACATCTCTGTTAAACCAGTGACAATGCAATTACCAGCTGCGCCTAAGCATTAGCAAAGGCAATATTATTCCATTAGACATATTATGGTTGAATATTTAATACACTATCCATTAAAGCATATTTTTTTAAAGAATTGTCCCCTCATGCCATACGCCCAAATGGCCTCGTCTGTTCCCAGACGCATGCTGCTAGGTATGGGAATGAGCCAATCCATGTTCTCCATATGGGTCACAAGCCAGGCAACAGGAAACACAACACTTGGCTACAGTGTGTGTTTTTGTGTGTGTGTGTGT
>JAODUH010030950.1:0-22660 GCA_027564835.1 Typhlichthys subterraneus
TGGACAAGTTGCAGGCGCGACAAGGATGACTGACAAATTCCAGAGTACAAAGAATTACAATAATCAATTTGAGATGAGCATGCACAATCTCCAAGTCTTTAAAATAGAGGAAGGATTACATTTTCGCAATGGTCCTCAGATGAAAAAAGCTCCCTTTTACGACCAAGTTAATTTGTTTGTCGAATTTGAATCCAGAATCAAAGATAACTGGAAAGAGCCTTTGTCCCCTCATACAACACCCATGTCATGGTGTCTTGACCTAAATATGTCAGAAACAGCTCTCCAGCTGGGCTGAGTTTTACAGTAGTGCGTGTAATAGAATTAAGGAACTGCATTACACAATTTGTCAGCAGTGTCTTTATGTGACTGTGGTTTTGATGTGTATACAGATAGGCATATAATGTATGGTTTGTGAATGTGAGGCAAATGTAAAAGCCCTTTATAAATGCAGTCCATTTACCTTTTATGGTTTGAAAACATGGCAGGCAGAATCTTACAGTTGTTTCTTGAGAAATATTTGTATTATTAAATACAAAAATAATTTTAAGCATCTAATTTATATGGAATGTTATTAATTTATAATAAATAAGATGTTGCGAAATACATGATTCACAAGACTCGTAACCATGTAATAATGATAATATCTAAAAGAAATCCTTCCTCTATATGTCTAATCATTTAGAATTGCACACACTTGGTTTCACAAATACTTTGTTCCTTTTTATACTGTGATGTTATATTTATTTTTTGGAGAAATAAGCTACTCACCAACTTCTCTCCAATATGTTTGTGAAACATTTGTGTTATGTTCTGGTATTAACTCAATTTTCAATAAGCTCCTGCTTTTTATACTTAATGTATTGATGCACAATATAGATATATTGTAATGCTGCTTTACAGACTTCTCTTTTTTAACAATATACAACAAAGATATTGTGCTATGTGATATGTGTTTAGGTGCATGTGTTTGATTGCACAGAATGAACAATCTAACATGGCAACAATTGCATCATTTTTTATTTCTAAACCACTATATTCTTACATTTATAATGTGTTTTGGAATAAATAAAAATAAAGAAATTACAAATAATTATGTTGGGAATGCACAGTAACACCAGTGTACTGTGTTAATAAATAAATCAATAAAGCATCTTCCATAATCAGACTTGGTCTCATAGGTTATGAAGACAAACATCCTCTTCACATACTGGTATTCATGTGTTGATTAAAATGGAACCCAGTGGTGTCAGAAATTGAGCCCATTGTGAAGTTTTGTTCCTGCAATCAGCAGGGACAGAAATAGCTTAATAATAGCTTTATTCAAGCAATGCGCAGGATGTACCAAATGAACCATCCTTGTGTTAACCCAGTACAAAATATATGCTAACCAATTCTTCATTGGCTTTTGAGATGCCACGCACATAAAGGGTTATTTTCTATTGTGTCATTGTCTATACCCTACTATTACAATTCTGATTTCCCCCACTTACTTTGTAGAGGGCATGGGTCTTAACAAAACTAAATACAAGCTGAGTATTGTTTTGTTGTAGGGCCGTGTAGCTGAGCATCTGTTTTCAACACAGGCTTTACACCTTATAATCTGTGACTCCTTATCCATTATTATGGCACCCTCTTTTCAGTAAGACTAAACATTTATGTTCTAATTGGATCAAGACATAGTCATATGTCTAATGACAATTAATTCATTGCTACATTGCATTTCAATGTCTATGTACTTTCTAACCTTAGTTAATTAACAAATAGACTAAACATATTCTATGTCTATTACTTTATCTATGAGAAATATTGAATATCGATGAAAGGCTGGCGGCATATCCCTTTCTATAGCGTGTTTAAACCAACAAGAATGAGATGGCTGTTTTGAAACTAATGGTTGAGAATGGAATGGTTGAAAATGGAAATTAAGAAACATATTTTTGCACACACACACACACACACACCAATGATGCCTGGAAAATCCATTTAGCAAAGATGATTACAGCCTTGAGAGTACTAATGCAATATGCTCCCATTTCTCGTACATCAAGGCTGGGTCGTCTCTGATGCCATAGACCTAATAAATAATGCATGGGCACACACGCTTATGAAAACACACTCATTTAGCATGAGGCATAATGAAACATTTGTCTTTAGGCTTATAAGAAATGTGCCTATTAGATTTGGGGAACAGGTGTCTGTGTCAGAATCATTAATCAATCACAACTTAACAATGGCTACTTGGCCGTAGAGCCTATAGCACATTTGACCTTTCTCATGAACATGTTCAAATTTGAATGATGAGGTTTGATCCCGAGAAGACAAAGCTGTTTTTTTACCAACCGTTTTTTGGTCAAAACTGTTTTTATGACACTTGTGGACATATCATGGCAGGTTGAAATTTTTTGGCAAGGATCTTGTTGTGAAAACACAACAAGATCAAGAATGTTAACATAAAACTGTAGAAAAAATGTAGAATGCTACCGAATAATCTTAAAAATGTTAGCTCACCCATACAGTACATGTAATCTACTTTGAGACCCACACTGATTAATATCCCACTCTTTCCCAAACTTAAAAACAAATCCTCTACGACATCATGCACACGTACTATGGTGTCATGTGCCATGGAAGATTTCCCTAGTAACTCAATGGCTTTCAGCATTATTAAATAAAATATTACAATATCACATCACAGCTAACAAATGGAAGTTACGCTAAAACAATTCAAGCAATTAATTTTAGATCTATTTTCAACAAAATCTTTGGGTGGACAGTAAATGTTATTTGATAAGATTGCACCAAATTGGGATACACTGAATGAAATATGAAGAAAACAAGATTACAGGTAGATGTGATAACAAATACACATTGACCGCATTCAGGTTCAACCTTATGCCTCAACGTGCCAGCTTGCAGACACCCACAGGACACAAGCTGTGAACTGAGAATGCATGGCAATAGGTGTAAATTGAAAGAATCACCTCAGCTCTTCATGATGGTTTGTGGCTGACCGCCCATTGTTGCTAATGCTCTCCTGCACAAAATCCATTTTTTAGCCCATCTGGTTGTGATTTATTTTATTTTATCGGAGGGCAGCTATAATTGTGTTATTTTTTCTGGTTTTATTGAACCTGTGGCGGCACAATATGTTGCCAAAAAAAAAGCTTTTTTATTAATATCACTCACGTGTGATTACTAGTTCATGCAAATCATGTTTTTACACCCTGTACGATATATAAAACAACACCTAACTACCCATTTTTGCTGCAGCAGTCTCAGCCTCTTCTGTTCATTAGCCACATCACATAAGGAACCTGTGATGAAGTAAAGGCTGGCTCTGTGAGACCACCTCAGCAGTGATGAACGAAGATGCAGAAGAACTAGAATGCCACAATCATTTTGATTCACTGATAACCAGTTGGATGTCTCTAGGTTTAAATAGATGTCATCATCTTTAAGTGAGCTCCACCTGTAAACATCCTTCACAAGGATGCAAGATTTGCTCGTACTTGTTAAGTGTATGTCATGTTAGATAAAATTAGCTAAAACAATTGCATGGCTTCAATTGCTAGGAGCATTTAACTGGTAAATTAACAAACACAGTGTATGAAGGCAAGTCGTTTAGTATAACACCAGTTCCAGGGAACAATTTAAAATTAATCACACAGACACTTACATTGTATAGAATGACTGGATTTTATAGATTAATTCTTTGGACAAAGGTAAATTAAGTCAGTTGAGTAAACATTTTGAATTGAAGCTCAAAGCAAGGCCTTCAAAGAAACAGTAGAACATCTGAATTAGAAATGTGGGGGTGAATCCCTAAAAATACATTCAATTTCACAACAACTCATCGTTCTGACAGAGAAGGGACACGTGATCAGAGGTAAAGTGACTGTTATGCGTTATGCTAGTCAGGTCCGTTTGTTTTCACTGTCAGTCTGTGTGGGCCCCCAGCTGGACAATTCCTCTGGGAATTATTCTTTGGCTGTCTACCACATGCAAGGTCATGTACTATAGGTCATATGATTCAAACACATTGTGTCCGGGTTTGTTGGTCAGTAAAGTTACGAACATGTCCTCATGAGTAGGCTGTCAGTAGGCCAGGTCAGACATACGGATCTACTTAGCTCTGTGGTTGATAAACGTCTATGACTGGAACCTGCCCTGAAAATGCTCTGATGTGACACTCAATTGTTGGTTGTATGTTAATGTGTTAATGTTTGTTATATGTTAATGTAGGCCTGTTTTATGCATGAAATGTATTTATTTAAGCTAATATCCTATTACAAAATATAATTCTGTTGAAAGGCTATGGATTTATTGTTATATTTGAAGATTTAAATCGCTAGCAAACTGACCATCAATTCAATTCAATTAAATTATCTATCACATAGTGATATATGTTTTTTTAGGTTTAGGGCTCACATCAGACACATTATAACACACACATGGAAAATGCAGATATATACAAACAGCATTAAAAACAAACAATCCATTAATAAATAAATAATGTTGGTGTGCAAATCAGTATTTAAAATGTGTCTATTTGGTCTTGTTTCAAGTCGATATTGAAGTGGGAAAAGTTTTTGTAGGCTTTCTTTTTGGCCAAAGGTGCTCTGAAGCGGATACCTGATGGGAGTAGTTCAAAATAATGAAAAAGAGGGTGTGATGGGTCATTTGTGATGGAGTCTGCCTTTGTTTTTACTGTGTGACTATAAAGGTCTGAGAGTTGGATATGAGTTGTGCCTGTGATTTTGGTTGCCTGCTTGATGATTCTTGTGAGTTTTTGTACACCGGAAATGTAGCTATGCGTGCCCACTTAGCAACTAATTTATATATAAATAAAAACATATTACTGAATTATTAATGCGGTGCATCGATTTAAAGGTATAGCTACACTTGTAGTGTTAGAAAAACATGGTTGTTTCAGTTTGCGAGAGGTGCATGCCCCTTCCATTTATTTCTGCCCGTCTCTTCAGTACTCAGAGACTCACAGGTTGTCTACCCCTCACCCGCCACACGTCCATCAAAAGTTTTGACGTAATTCCGCCTCCTCTGCTGATCTTTTACTTGAAATGTAAATGTGAAAATAGCTTTCCACTTCATGCTTCATCCCCTGACCAGCTCTCTCTCACTGATGTTTCCATTAAATCAACATTGCGGTTATTCAAATATAATGGAATGTTGCATATGTGCCTTAAACTATAACATACCTCACAACATGTCATAATAACATAATATTTCTTGAAGAAGACTTTGAAATGGATGTTTTTATTTACATTGTTCGTATCATACGAGAATGATAGTGTGCTGTCATTGAGATTACATACAAAAATGACATTTGCATTATATGTAAATTATGTATTTATTAGCATAATATGTGCATTTTCTGTGGGGTTGTTTTTGTCACTAAGTAATCCTCTATTCCTCCACCCAGTGTCTTTATGTTTCTCCTTCCCTCCTTTGAGATGTTCTTGTCATTCACTCCCTCAAGACAAACATGATGTAGCCTATGTCATACTGTATGTTCTTTATGTGTGTGACAGTATTTTAATTTACCAAATAAACACATGAATAACACAAAAAAATCATCAGAAATAACGTTGCAACTGGTGTTTAAAAATAATAGAATAGTTTTTTAATAAAATAGCTTTCAAATAGCACAATAATGTTTACCTTGAGCTAGATAAATGGTTGTTTGAAATTTTTATTTGTCAGTGGGTTTCTCAATTTGCAGTTTCAACAACAGTTTATTCTGTTGAACAATAAGGTAGTTATTTGTCTGCATGTTTTGGTGCTTAGACAATGCACAATGGGGGCATCACAATTTCCTGGCAATGCAGGCTACAGTAATAATACTGATTTGACAGAAGAATGGAAGGAAAAATAATTAGACAGTGTAATAGTTAAATCCAAAAATAACCTATTTAGGCTATCATTTGCAGTTTTACATTGACGTATTGGGCGTTGTTTGTTTTGTTGATTAAAAAACAGCTTGACGTCGTCTTGACGTCGTAAACTATAGGCCTACATTTAGCCTATTGGTTTATGAATTATTATTATTAGCGTATTATTATTATTATTATTATTATTATTATTATTATTATGGTTATTGTTATGTTAATGTTATTATTATGATTTATTCTGAATTGAATGAACAGGCTTCGTGGATTCTGGGGGTAAGGGGTAATGGGCGGATCTCGCAATGCAGTTAAATACGGCGCCTTAAAAGCGACCTCAATCACACCACGTGAATGAGAGAGCGCACAAAGCAATGCTTTGCAAGTGTGTCTTATAACAGACTTCTCACCGTCTGCCGTATACATTGACACCAACAGGCGCAACATTGGCTATAGGCTACTCTGACTAACCAAAAGAAACAACGTAATGATTTTCAATCTTTTTTTTTAAACTTTTTTAGAGTTAGTAATAGCTTACAAGTTAGGTGTGACTTGGCTACTTTGACGACTTTATTGCTTTTTTTATGTCATGGAGACACGGAATTAAGTTTTTGTGCTTAAAGGTAAGAAGTATTATTTTATTAGTTGTCAATAAATTATTATTTATTTTGTCCGTGTAGCCTAATACTACTACTACTACTACTAATAATAATAATAATAATACATTATTACAGATTCTAAATAATCAGGTTAGGCTATGTGTTATTTTAAAATTCTGTTTAGTAAAAGTAAATATATATATGATCAATAGGCTATTCATTCATTATTCTGACATTGGCCAGTGCCTGCATTTTGATGTTACGATTTGACAGTCCAGTTAGCTTAATACAAATCATATCAATGTTGTAGGTATTTATTGCAGCATTGCAATTCCCTTAATGGTTAATAAATTATAAATACTTGAAAAACACTGTTTTTGACCTCATTTAATGACCCCTATAATTAATAAGAAAGCTTGAGGTTGCCCTACATTTTTAATGCACTGATTTCCCCTGAGGCATCACAGGTTTGTCAATGTCAGTTTCCCAGTATTGTCTGGAGTGCATCTGCTATAGAGTCAGCTGGTTGATAAAGAGATTCCTGTAATATCACCCAGCAACAATCTCAATATATTTATAATTCATTTTTAACTTAACCTATGCATTGAATCCTATATTATGTATCCAGATTAATATGTATTATTTTAAAGTATTATTGCTGTTGTGGGTATATGCATAACATAATGTGTTTCCTTTCTTCTTCATTTTTTTTTTTCACAGACCTTTTATATTGTATGTCACTACACAAACAACCATTCATGACGTCATAGTGGCCCCTACAATGACTACAGTAACAACAGGTCTACAATACTTTTCTTCCAATGAGGTTAGTTATGACCACCGTTCCCAGGGCTCTGACATCAAGAATGGATTTCCCTTTGGGAAGCATCACTCAGCGTCAATCAGCACCTCCTTAACAGGACTGTTCCATGGAGAAAGGGACCTGTATCACAAAGGTCTCCCTCCAATGTACCCCACCAACATGTCAGACCTTCTTCTGGGCAACACAACCAATGTGGATAGTGTCATGGAACTTTGTGCACAGAACTTTGTAGAGAACATGGAGTGTTTCATGATCCTGACACCCAGTCAGCAGCTAGCGATAGCCATTTTGTCGCTCACCCTGGGCACCTTTACGGTACTGGAGAACCTCATGGTGTTGTGTGTGATCCTCAATGCTCAGACTCTGCGCACCCGTCCATCCTACCACTTCATAGGTAGCCTCGCCGTGGCCGACCTAATAGGCAGCATCATATTTGTTTACAGCTTCCTAGACTTCCATATCCTTCACAGGAAGGACAGCCCGCATATGTTTCTCTTCAAGTTAGCCGGGGTCATCGCATCTTTCACAGCGTCCGTGGGAAGCCTCTTCCTAACCGCGATCGACCGTTACATCTCAATCCACAGGCCCATGGCATACAAACGTATCGTCACAAAGTCTAAGGCCATAGTTGCCTTCAGCTTGATGTGGTCCATCTCAATTTTCATCTCTCTGCTCCCTCTGTTGGGCTGGAACTGCAAGAGTCTCAACTCCACCTGCTCTGACATTTTCCCCCTTATTGATCAGAATTACCTGATGTTCTGGCTCGGTGTGACCAGCATCTTGGTGCTGTTCATCTTCTACGCCTACATGTTCATCCTGTGGAAAGCACACCACCATGCCGTGCGCATGCATAGCCGCAGCTCCCAGAGAAGCGTAATAGTCCACACTGCAGACGGGACTAAAGTTCACACAGTGCGGCCTGACCAGACCCGCATGGACCTTCGTCTGGCCAAAACCCTGGTTCTGATCCTGGTGACCCTCATCATCTGCTGGGGTCCTGTTCTAGTCATCATGGTCTTCGACCTCTTCTGGAAGGTGGACAACATAATCAAGACGGTGTTTGCGTTTTGCAGTATGCTCTGCCTGCTCAACTCCACTGTAAACCCGGTGATCTACGCCATGAGGAGCAAGGACTTGCGTAGGGCTTTCCTCAACATATGTCGCATGTGCAGGGGAAAGGGGCAGCCCCTTTACAACAGCGGAGAAAGTGACTACTACATCAGGAGTGTAAGAAGTACAGATGCGTCAGGGAAAGAGGGGAAGGTCAATATGGTGAAAGCTGCTCAGGTTAGTCTGACGGGAACCAGTGAAACCTCTACCGCAGAGCATGTCTAAACCGCAAGCTGTCGTGCTGCTTAGGTCTACCCAGAGCCATGGAAATAACAGAGTTACGCCAACGGAAGTTCTAAATATTCAACGGTCACATTGTTCATGAAGAGGCAAAACCTATGGCAAAATAGTTCCCGGAAGTGCTTGGTGGGCAGTTTGAATATATATATGTGTGTATATATATGAAGTTATATATATATATATACACATACACACACACAGATATATAACTTAATTTTTTGGGGTAAGCAGTAGTCAATAAATGCACCGATTTACATTTAAAATATAATTCTTAGGGTACTTTTAGTATTTAGGCAAATGTCCAGGAACTATTTTGAGGCTCCACAATCAGCCATTGCTGTTAAAAAACGGTCCATTGGAGTGAACGAAGATGACGCGACTCTCTTTACATGGCTCTGTGTCTACCTTTAAAGGAAAGACATTACAGAACAGACTGCACTCAAATGTATCTGGTGTGTGTGACACTCGTTTGTGCTATAGGTTAATTAGTTTGTTAATTTATAGGCTTAGTGTTGTGACGGTATTTTGAG
This sequence comes from Typhlichthys subterraneus, assembly GCA_027564835.1. NCBI lineage: Eukaryota > Metazoa > Chordata > Actinopteri > Percopsiformes > Amblyopsidae > Typhlichthys > Typhlichthys subterraneus. Next base: position 9,206 of record JAODUH010030950.1, read on the forward strand.
GTGAAAGTTTAAACCTCCATGTTGACTTTGAAATAGTCTTTGTTGTGATGTGAGTTTAAATATTATTTTGTTGCTTTTGTTGTAGATACTGTAAGTTATAGCCCTTGTAAATGTATTTGAGTCAAGATCTGTAATTCTGTCAAAAGCATACGGTCTCATGATTTGTTATTTTGAATTTGTTGTGACTCAAAACAACACACCGTTTGGATACAAAACTGAAAATGTTAGAATTTACATTACAATACATTATTGTATTGTTTACAGCTCAGCTCACATATTTATTTAAAGTAATTTGTCTGCACATCTGGTTATGACAACTATTTTATTACAACTGTCCAAATTCATGTTTCTTTTGTTTGTCTTATTAATAAAACATTTAAATCGTGTAATTGTTTAGACATAATATGATCTTGTTTGAACAACAATGCCCTCTTGTGGTGAATGATAATAATAAAAATCATAATAATAATAAATAATATCTACCCTAGTCTAGCACACATAACTTACACATAGAATAGTTCATAGAATAGTTCAGTGTGGTAGTAAATACATTAAGTATGTATTATTTTTTATGATTTAAATGTTATGTGATGTCCCCTAGGTGGGCACACATGATAAAAGGAAGAGAAAGTTCATACTACATTATATTGTGCAATTGCATGATTTGGCAGAATGGATGGAATAATTTGGGGGAAATTGGTGGCCAGTGCCAAGGGCCCTCTGGATACCAGGTTTCTGAATGCCATTTTAATATTTTTCAGGAAAACCTTAATGCTATGATTAATTATCTAACTTGTAGGCTACTGTTTTAATATATTGTTTTTTCCAGCAAATAGTGCTACTTAAAAACCTCTGTGTAAAAGCTCTGTGGAGGCCTATTGCCGTCTTGTAGGCCTACCGAGAGGCTTAAACACAATATCTCAACCACCACACGGCACTACAGTACCCATAATTCTAAGTGCGCAGTCAAAACATCGGTCGCATGTGACGTCATCAAGAGCAGAAGCCGACTGCCCAGATCAAAAGCAAGCATTCAAGTTGCGTTAGCTAGCCGATAACGCTGTTTACCTCGGGCAGCTTCTCCTTAGCTGAGCTTTTAGCTGAACTTGTAATAATCAACTTTTTAAACAGCACAAGCTGCCGAGGATAATCGGAGAGGGCAACTTTTCTTCTAAAAGGTAAGGCAGCGTTTATAAACTGTGGAGCGCATATAGTACCGTACTAATCTGCCGACCGTAGCTGCGGCTAACATTAGCTTTGTTTTCATTTGGATCGATTATTGCATTGCCATTGTAAGCCCAGCTATATCTGGCTTCCTAGCGTACACACAGAGTTCTCGTTATGTAAATGGCCTTGCACATTTAGCTTTGCGAATCATGTGAATTGAATCTCGAAATATAATAAAAAGTTAGCAGGTAACGTTAACAAAGATAATCGAAGCCGGTTGCGGGCGTAAAACGTGCTAAAGCGGTCGCGTCGCAATTTGACACGTCTGTTTCATCCTACAACATTTCAGACCCTCCAGTAAAACCAGCAAGTCATGGCGTGTGGAGCCACACTGAAGAGGACTATGGATTTTGATCCATTAATGAGTCCCACGTCCCCGAAAAGGCGAAGATGCATCCCCGTGTCCCCATCATCCTCTTCATCTCCTAGGAAGTACCTTCGCATGGAGCCCTCGCCATTTGGGGAGTCATCGTCCAGGCTAACTGCAGGTAATTATGTATGCCATCATTCGATGGCCATTACACGTCTATTGGTAACGAATCAGTGCAGATTATGTATATAATGAAGTATACGATACATCAGGTTTTGAGTTGTTTTTTTTTAATTGTATTTTATTTTTCTGGCTCGCCTGAAATCTTACAAAAGCAAACCGCGAGGCCTGTCTTGTCATTGCCAACTGTTCTCACACCAAAACACGTTCGTCTTCTATTCACTAGAACAAATTCTGAACAACATCAAGCAAGAATACAAACGCATTCAGAAGAGGAAGCATCTAGACGGGACCTACCAACAGTCAGAGGGCTGCTATTCTCCTGAGTCCCCATCACAATCGTCTATTATGAGTGGTTCCTGCTTGCCAGGTTTGTGATGGAATTATACTTTACCGTACCTAATTTATAGAGAAACCGGTATTGTCTTAATTGGATACAATGAACATGTACACAACAGTAACACTTAGTGCATTGAATGTTTTGCAGGGACATCTTCTGGAGGTGTTTCTCCAACAAGAAAAGAACAACCATTATTCACTCTTAGACAGGTGGGAATGATCTGTGAGCGTCTGTTGAAAGAAAGGGAAGAACGGGTGCGGGAGGAATATGAGGAGACCATGACTTCAAAGTTGGCAGGTAGGTATATTTTGAACAAGGAACGCTGAACCGACTACCCTCAATTGCGATGAGACAATTACTATACATATACAATGCATTATGCAGTTTGTCTAATGACTTCTGCTGTATTAAACAAATCTATTCTATTAATTGAATATGCACACTAAACACTCAAGCCTGTCCTGTTTTATTAGAACAGATGGATGATTTTTGAAGCATCTGGTTTTTATTCTGCTGCTATAAAAGTAAAATAACATGGAATTCAAGGGGCATACTTGCAATTTTCCATCCTTTCTAACTTTGATTTAGAAATTATATTTGTTTAACCTTTCATATAATTAAGACAATTACTTATCCTATAATAATTATTTGAAAATGTCAAATTTGGAGACAACTATTTCAAAATAATTTGACTGTGCACTGAATGCCTCGGCAATAATTTAGATTTCCTATCCTTTTTAAATCCTCTCCTTTTCAGAACAATATGACACCTTTGTCAAGTTCACACATGATCAGTTGATGCGGCGATTTGGGGAGCAACCTGCAAGCTGTGAGTATTCAAAACAGAATAGCTGCAAATGTTGTGCTACTTAAATGTTTATTTCTTCATACATTTACTCTTAATTGGGTGTTCTTTGTCAGTCACCCTGACATTGAAAAGTAGATGTCAATTCAACACAGACCTATTTTTTGTTAACACATTGTTTCCACATTCCCATTTTATTGATTTGTGGGAGTCATGGAACTTGCTTAGCCTTCCATCTGGGAAGGTTAAACTAACCGGCCTGGTTTCTTCCATTTTTCTGTCGTTGCTGGGTCTCTTCTTTTCCAGATGTTTCCTGAGTGTGGGACAGAATTTCATGCATCTGGCAAGCTTCTCTTGCTAAAACCCATGGAGTGAGATCTTGGGGCCGTCAATGCGAGAGATTCAGTTCTAGCAAGTTTCATTAAAACTTTTCTTATTGTGCCATATCCTTGTTTTTGGGCAAAGGTTCATATAAAGCCGTTGTCAGTGGTTACCACTCTATTGTAAGCAACTAGGTGCTTCCTAATGTACATTTATGGACCCTATCTCTACCAGTGGCCTATGGTTTTCCTGCTGTGTGCGTGTGTCTACCGTTCTTACTTTTTATAATGATTGCCGGCATTCCAAACTATATAATACATTGTTGGCTATCTTTGATAACGCAGTGTAGGTTTTTGCATAAGGTTGGCTGGTCAATCTGTGAGCAAGTGGGGGAAAACTACAAGTGGGTGTTAAGAATTTGCAGTCTTTAAGTTCAATATTGTGGATTTCAGCATAGCATTTAAGCATAAAGTTGACTATTGCCCAGTTTTTATTTATTTAGACATGTTTTACTGGTATTTCTTTCAAGCCAATGTACTTACTGGAAATAAACAATGTTTTAAGACTTCCAACTGGTTATAGCAGTTAAATGATGTACTCTTAATATGCACTTCTACACATTCTATTGAATCAAGTGTAGAAAGTAATTTAGAGAATGCTAACACCTTCCGTCAATATCATCAGGAGTCCCACCCCCATTTGGAAAAGCATTGCGAATGCTAGGATATTTGGTGTAGTCTTCACCGCTTTGTGTTCATATTATCTACAGGGCTGTGTAGAAGTACCCCAGCAGCCACAGAACGGTAAACTAGCAAGGAGATATTTGGTGAATTTAAATTTGCGTACAATCCCTTATACCTGGATTAAGTCTTGGTAAGTCAATGATACAGCTTCCTTACTAAGCAGTAACTAATGCAAAACATTACAAATATTTATTTAGGGTGATATTCCTGTTCACCGCTACTATTCATTACATAACAATGAGTGATTCTAAAATTGTGAATGCACATCAATACACATGTACATTGTGTGTTGGCAATTTTAAAATCAGAGTACTGGAATTGCTGGATATCTATGTTACATTACCCTGACAATATCATCTCACATTTAATGCAAAACCTTTCATCTTTAATTGCTACGTGTTGTACATTAGTTACCTTTCCAGTTAAGCTATCAAATCAAGAATTTGACTGCATTTTGCTTAGCAAATTAACATGTTTGAGTGGGAGGTAGTAATTGTAGTCCATCTGAGTGACCAGTGATTCAGTTGATTCTGTAAACAAGACGGATACATTGAACACATGGTCATACTGACACTGAGACCATCCTTGAGCGTACAGCGACGTGGTGTAAAGTCAAACCACAAAGAAGGTACATGTCGGGGTTCTGTTACTTGAATGCACATTTGGGGTTCTCTATTCCAACGTAATTCTGGCCGAGACCTGATTATGAATCAAACATCCGTGCAGACCACTCAATCAGCAGCCTCCCCAGGTCAGCCTCGCAACATGATCAGTTTTCCGCTTGGTAGACTTGATGAAACCCAGAAATTCAAGCTCTGACACAGCCTGAATAAAACGAGCACTGGAAATAGTTGAGGAATCATACATTTGAGGACAGAGAAAAGCATACAGTATATTATACACAGTATTGTGCAGTTTATGTACATTACAATTGTATTTATTTTCCTGATTTTTAAGAATACAACTGACAATGGCAATAGTCATTGACAATTGCAATAGATACTAACCTAGTATATATATTTCCAACTTGCCTTATTTAAAAAAACAGTATTGATTTAATGCTGGCTGTTGTCCAAATGCTCACTGGAATTCTGCTATATGTTGCTCCTAATCTGTTTGATTTTTCTTTGTCATATTTTAGTAAGCTACAAGGTTACATGTGTAGGATACTGTTTGAGTTCATCTACTTTTCCATAATCTTCAGAATCTGGGTCCTTCCCCTCAGCAGCAGAGACCACAAGGGCATAGGCCTAGAAAAACAAATATACATACACCCCTATGGTTCTCATTCAACACAGTTATGGACTGTTAAGAGAAATATTTGAACCCTGTACAACAAATAGGTCACCTCTAACCACACAACTTTGATCCGTTATCGGCACGTATGGCCAATACACAGGCCTAATCAGGCTTCCATGTCACTGTGACCAAGGTTCACACACCCTGCTTAGAACACATGATCAAATGCTTATTTGTATCTCACCTCTAGCCAGTCAAAAAGGTTGATAAGCCTGCCACACTCCAAGTGGAGCTTGTGAACTATACAGATGTCAGGAGCAGCGTTGGATACCATCCCGTCCTCAGTTGTTAGGTTGTCATTCTTAAACAGAAAAAAGAATATGCAACTTTGCAGCGTCAAAGTAAATTTATAGAAAAGGTAAAGAAAATATTAATGTTTTGTTGGGCTTAAGTGTTCCCTCTCTGTCAGTTGTGTGTACGTTCTATTGTGTACATTCTACTGTTCTGATATTCCCATGACATTACAATCAAATGTGGAGATTTGTGAATGTAAAATGTATTGTACCGAGTAAAATAACTTTAATCCCTCTCCACGTAGTTACGTTTTCCCCACGATATGCCCAAATGTAATAAACTAGATGATACTAAACCCAGATGGGTGCTAGTAGCAGGGTTCCCACTAAGTCAAATCCTGACTTTTTCCTGACAAAAAATCTGAATGACCTTTAAAAATAAAAAAGGTGATGAATGGCAACTAAAATGTAAATGTGCTGCCAACAGACTTTCCATGTCTAGAATATACTTTTTAACATTCCATGACCAGTGGGAACCTTGTAGCAGTTACCTGTAGATAGTGGTATGGGTTGGTGAGTGCGGTCTGGATAGAGGTGCGGGGTGTGGCATTCAGATGTCGTCTCAGAACAGCAGAAGAACTGTAGTAGCACACCTCATTCAGTGCCTGAGACTCCGGGGGAGAGAGATATGACCTGGAAAGGAGGGACACCAACTTAAAGGCAGGGTCGATAAAGCTTGCTAATTTTGAGCTCGTATCAAAACTCCCTCAGACACACATTGAAATGCACCGCGAAGCCAAGCAGCATTGTTGTTAGCGGTGTTCGCCACTTTGTTGATGTTGCTATTTACGGAGCCAGGGCTGTGTAGAAGTACCGGTAAGCTAGCGAAACGCAAGGAGATATTTGGTGAATTTGTCAAAAAGTGTATTATCTTATAATAACTGACAATACCTTTAGCCAACATTTTTTAAATGAGAAATGTTTATTTGTTGTCATTTAAGGTGAATATGAATATCCTGATAGGCTTCATTACATATGACTTGCTTTAATCTTAAATTCATATCATTACGAACTAAAACAGAAGGGTTATACTAGTTCTTACCTCACTAGACTGCCAATGAACTCTAAGGCTTCGACTCGTAGAAGCTCAAATGGGCTAATTTTCTTGGTTCTACGAGTTTCTTTCATTTCCATCAGGGTCTAGAATACACAGGAACACTTAAAATCAGTTTGTAAAATGTAAAAAAAAAATGTTTTAGCTGACACTACTGGAGGATTACCTTCTGTAGCTGAAACAGATCTGTTTTCTTTTGGAGGCTTTTGCCAGGAGAAGTGATGTCATCCCCATTGGGGGCAGTATCAGTTGTGTCTTCTGTAAATACATGTTGCTTTTGTAAAAGAGTCGCGATAATAAACAGTACAAGGCTACATATCACCTGGAAATGGACCATAATCATCCATGCTTACTGTCCAACTGCTGGAATTTAGAAAGCAACTCCTCCATTTGAACGAGAACATTGTTCATCGTCTTGACAGGTTTTAGTATCTCAGCACACCTCTGCAGTGACGTGACCAGCTCGTCTTTAGCCAGCATCCTGAAATATTCACTCAGATATTAGAATAAGAACAAAGATGGCGCATAGTAGTGCATTTCAATAGAACAAGCCCTTTAGTGCACACAGCCATCTTTCAAACTGAGCTGAAAACAGACATGTTAGATTTTGGAGGCGCTATGCCACAATCTAGAAGCATACCTTTAAGGGGGGCAATAAACGTGGAAATTGGACAATAGGAAACACTTTAATCCAAGTTGAATTTGTGTACATACTCTGTTTCTCTTTTATGAATAACCCAATCCTAACGAATCCACAATGTGCATAAAATCACACACTCAATTGACCACTGACGTTTACTCCATTACATTTCTTACCCAAGGATCTGCATGGCTGACTGATAACCCTCATTCTCCCACACGTCCCCCTCCAGACACAATATATGGAGCTCCCTTATCTGTCAAACGAGAGATAGTTATGGATGACATCGGAACTGACAGAGGTGACTTTGTTCTACTTGGTGCAACAAAAACGAAGCGGAACACAGTCGCTTAAAAACATCTGCACGTAGAACTTGCCTGTTTTCCCAGTGGGTATTTGGGTAATGTGGAGGTCAGAGTGTGAAGACAGCGCAGGATGGGGTAATAGTTCTTGTGGTACCTGTGAAGGCCCTTCAGCAGCTCCTTACACACCTCCTTCAAATGTTTCAAAATGCACAGGCCGTGTAAGTGTTGACTGTTTTACTCTTCTATAACCATGGGTATTACTGATGTGTAAGGGTGAAGCCCCTACCTTCACATGTGCATCGCTGGTCAACAAGTTGACCTGGTCCTGAGGCTCTTGATTCTCTACGTACCTGAGGGAAAAACACACAAACAGAAATACATACGTTTATCATATTTTAATCCAGGGATGTGCAGGGTGGAAAAAGGATCACTTGGAATAATGATGTGTTTGTTTTCGCTCGACTCCGCAACGAACAGACAAACAGAATATATTTGATCTAGAACAAAAAAATAACTCTACAGCCAGGAGGGTTTACTCATATTATATCCCTTTAACGCCATACACAGTATCTCACTATAAAAGGAACCATCACGGTCACTCTCAAACATAAACATTACTTCCCACACAGCGTCGGCATACCTCCTGAATGACAACAGCTGCCTGATCTTCTCCACATCCTGGCTGCTGAGCTGCGTAACGTTAACCAGAGCCTCTTTCTTCTTGCAGCACAGTACACTTAGTGGCTGGACGTGGAAGTGCTCCAGGAGGGCCAGCTGTAGGCCAACACAGACCCAATTCATCACACGCCGGTGGGGGAGGGTAGGAGGAATAACATAAAATATCAAGTGGAAACTAGCAAGGCTGCAACAACCTTTATTATTTGGATTACTTCTTGATTCATCTAGAGAAGGAAATTGAAGGGTAATATCTTATATGGCTGAAAATGATGGTTAATTTTATCTGAACAAGGAGTTTACACTTAAATCAATCAACAAATATTAGTATGGTTAGTAGTTATGGTTAGTAATGTCCTACTTGCAGGCCTTTAATGAAGTTCTTCACGGAGAAGTCGTGGTAAAGAAAGATGCTGACAAGCACTTGTAGCACCTTGCCGTTGAGTTTGAAAGGAAAACGTGCTGTCAAGATAAACTGGAGAAAGGCAGGAAAACATTTGATGTTCTGATTAGTTGAGATGCTATTTTACCCAACTGTGACACTCAGTCACAATTTACATTAAGTTAGTTTGAATTCAACAAGTACAGTATGTGCATTTTGTGTTGTGTACCCCTAATGACCTACAATGAAATCAGAGCAGAGAGCCGTCTCTAGTGAGCAATATTTATCCCCAATGTAGAGGCAATGAAATGAAGTAAAACATCAATCAACTGCCCATTCCTAATATAATACAATCTTTCAGTATAGCATTTCCACTGTTAGGTATATTAAAGCCCCCCACACAAGATGCTTTTCCAGGTGTTGAGAAAATAATTTAAATGTTGTTAATAAACAGTATTTTCAGTGTTTATGATCCTCATGGATGAGGTTTTTATTAAATGTAAATGATGGTATTGCCTGCGAGCACTAGCTTGCCTGTGACGTACAGTACCTCGTCTATGACAGTAGCCAGGTGCTGGGTGCAGGAGAGGGACTGAAACAGCTCTATGCAGAGCAGGGAAGACACAGAGTGAGGCAGCATGTGCTGCAAAGTGCTGGGCGACGTAGCAATGCCAAAGATGAACATCAGCGGAAGATGCACAATGTACCGGCTGAGAAACGGAGAAATAAACAGTACACGCTCTCTTTTATCACATTACTATGCATGTAAAAAGGATGCTTCTGCGACACATCACAGTCTAATCATGTAGCATAGAACGGTAAAGCAGACTATTTAAATTCTAGGATTTTAACCCTTTAAATGCCAGTTTAATTGTTTGATGAAGTATTTCCATATGTATTAAAAAAAACTATTTTCCATATAATAAATAGTAGGGGAAAGGGACTTTGGTGGTGATTAGAGTCTTGGATATGTCAAAGATGATCAATTTAATTGCATTAGTATTTTTTATGTAGTGCACAACTATAAATACTCGGCACGTCAGCTCAGCTTACACCCGCACATTACATTAACAACACCGCTGAAGCATAAATCAGGCTTAACTCCTCTGGGTAAGGACTCATTCCATACCCAGAGTAGGCACGCCATAGATTTCCTGCTGAGAAACATGGCCTCCTACCTCCTCACACGCAGCTGTGAATCTAGTGAGTGCAGCAGGTCACAGACCGATGATGCCCTCAGGACCTGGTAGGCACATGGGCTGATTCATATGAAAGGCATTGGCCTCAGCCTACAATAGGAAACCTGTTGAATCTGGTGGAATGCAGTAAAAATAGCAAATATCACTACTTCTCTTCTAAATTAAATGCTGGCATTACAGAAGGCAAGTTTGTATACTGTAATGGCAGTGGGGCATTTTTGGCCACGAAAGGTGTCCAGCGGAGTATCTGGCACATAAATAAAATACTAAATCAATCAAATCAATGTTGTTGCTAACTTTTTACATATCCACGACTCTAATTACCACCAAAGCCCCATCCCCCTACTAAGTATTATATCAGAAAGACTGTGTGTTATTTTTTTTTCTAAATAATGAAATACTTCAAACCATTAAACAGATATTTAAAGGGTTAACATCCTGAACATGATTGAAGGTTTGGTAGTTTTGATCACGTCTGAAGTTCTTAAAGTGATTTATGAGAGAAAAAAAAAAGTTAAAATAATATTTATGTATGATGATTTCATAGCAGTTTTTGTGTGCGTCTACATTTTTGCCACGAAGGTTTCGAGAGGGTGCAAGATGCATAAATAGGGTATACATTACTCATAAGACCAAACGTAGACTAAAAAGTAAAGTTTTTGCAAAGTTTCATGCCACAAGCTCTGCAACACAGCCACACTTATCACCAAATACAAAATAAATAAAGAAGAATGAAAAAAATTACCAAAACGTACAAAAATACCTGAGGGAGGCATAAGGGTGTCACGTGAATGAAAACTATTATATTAGCGTTCTCTTTTAAAGTATACTACAAGCTGACGTGTAGTTACTTGCAGATGAGGATAAAGTCTTGAAGAACTCTGGGATTAAAGGCCTCTAAATCTTTAAAGATAATGACAATCGGGGGACGCTGTTCCTCGACGCTGACGGCAAAGCTGCGCTTTTTCCCAGGAGTGTTGGACTTCTGACAGAAAGACAAGACAACGCATCAAATCATAAGTAGATACAGAGGGCTTGTTTTAAATGCACTTTAAAGTAACCCTATGCAAGTTTTTAACCACATAATTACAGCTTCAAAACAACTTACGGTATTCTTTGTTTTCCTGTTACTGTCAGTTCATTCGCCTCCAGCTAACATTGGGAAGGACAATAGCCTATAACAGCCTAGTTTGTTTGCTCCATTAGTAAAAGCCAGTCCATGATTTACTCTGGTCAGGTCTTTTCATATATTCCTTCTACATCATCTTATTCAGTCTATATTTGCCTCTGCTGTGGTGTCCGTGTGAGTGTCTTCTAGCTGAAGACCCATAGTAGGTATGTGTCAGGGGTTGCTGTAAAGCATTACGCAGTTCTTTCGAGAGTGTACCAGCCTGGACACCACAGTTACATAGTGCTGGATCTGGCTTCTCCAGCACAGAGGGGCAATAACAGAGATGCTATTCTCCCTATTTCCCTTCAAAGAACACCATCAAAATGATTTTGACGCTATTATGTTAAGTTAAAAACTTACATAGTGCTGCTTTAACTGATACTGGAGCATCATGTTTAGTTTAGCTGGTTTACCGTTATCTTGGCCTTGTACCAGTCACAGAGAATACTGAATGAGCAGTGCACCCTCTGTTGGTGGACCTGGGTACTGGTCTTCTCCATCTCCTCTTCATCCTCATCGTCCACAGAGACAACAGTGTCCATCAGCCTTTCCAGAATCCTCTTCATCATATGCTTCAGTGCTACATATAGGTGCATTTTGAAAAGCATGGGTAAAAGTCGATGCCAACAAGAAAACGTGTTAGGGATCAGATCATACACAGGCAGAACCCCCACCTCCACATTCCTTGGCCTGTACAGACGCCACATAAGGAGTCACTGACTGTTGAAGGAGGTCAGAGAGGCTCTGGAAGGTCATGTCATGATCTGGAACATTCACACCTACAGAGAAAAAGTATTAAAAGGAAGCATGTAACTAAACATTTATTTACTTTGTATATGAACTGTACATCGCTGGTTGAGGATGGTGAAATTAGTTGTTTTCGCTGATTCACTTCTAATTGGAGTAAATATCAATTTGCAGGTGCATTCATTAAATTGGAAACTATTGTTTTTCACCAACATACCAAGCACAAGAGCAGCAGTGGGAATCTCACTAGCCCGCATGCTTGACAACCAGTCATCTGCGCTGCTTTGGAACAGGGAGGAACTCTTTCTGATGAACTCTAGCAAGCTATCTAGGATTTTTCTGTTGAGATCATCCTGTAAAGACTTATGGGTAAATAAAAACATTAAATAAGAACCAGAGAATTAGTATTGCTTAATTTAAATTCTGACTGTGAAATTTACTGTTAATTTAGATAATTATTGCTCTGATAGGATCAGGCGATGAGCTATTAACAATGTATTATTTACCTCATACTTAGGTTAGCCCTGATAACATCTTATGTGTTATTATTCTAACAGAAGGCGTTACAAGTAATCGTTAGTAAACATTCAGCTAGTCTATAGAATTAAGTTATGTTATGTAGGCCTATATCGCTAAACGACCAAAAAAAGCAGGGTATGCTAAATGCTGTAAATGTTTCATAGGAATTCTAGCCCCAAGCAATTCTGTTTTATAAAAGAACACGACATTTATTTTGCAATATAACTTCTAACCTCTGTGTCAGCTTTCATTTTATCCCATAGATCCTGGCAGAGCTTAAATCGCAGGTTACTGTTGTTACTGTCTTGGCAGCTATGAGTGAAATAATCCTCTGTTAAAGAAAATGACCCGTTATTTGACGTGAACTGAGGGCATTTAAAACACGAATTAAGTACGGTCATCTCACTCACCTACACCAGCGGTCCTCTTTTTCTTTTTAGCACTACCAGTAGGTTTGAAAACAAAACACCCCTAAAACAGCGATACATACAACCACAGAAACATCATTAACATTTATACGACAGAAATGCGAGCTTTAAAAAAAACAAATACGATCCACAATGTTAAGTATCAGGTTTAAATTTAGCGACGACTCAGTGGTGTTCATTATGCCACAACATTGGTTACATAAAATAAGATTGCTCCCTAACCTTCGACACAGATGAAGTTGTCATTCTCAGCGTTGTAAATAAAAGCAGTTTTTGTTGAATAAATATGATCGGACAACGTGTCTGTATTAGGATAAGAGCCTGACTAGGATTTGCTCTCAAAGACCTTCCTGCAATACATTTCCCGCCAGCATGACGTTTAGAGGTTGCATTCAAAGCCTGTGCCTTGAGTGCCTTTCTCCGTATTGGTATTTAATACAATATGTTAATATCCCACATTCAAAATGCATTGCCAGCCCTACCTGGTTTAACATATAAATATTAACATTTGCAAAAATATTAATTAGAATATTTCTAAAGGAATCTCATAAGTGTTAGTTTCATAACACTGTAGTTCTTGAACACTCATGTCCCGTCTGACAGACAACCAGACTAGTACCGGTAGTAGCCTACTCATTTCACATGCAAAATGTTTGAAGAAACCTACGTTCAAATAATGGAATAATACATTACTTGATTATAATATACATTTACCCTAAATAAAATGTTCCATCAAACTTCACTATCAATTCCCCTAAACTCAGACTATTTAAATACCCGGTGTAAAAAAAAAAAAAAAATTATATTATATATATAT
>JAODUH010030961.1:7979-22655 GCA_027564835.1 Typhlichthys subterraneus
GTTGTAGCAATTTAGAATATCGTGCTTCACTGCGTCAATGAGCAAATACTTTGTAAGATTGAGCCACCATTGTCTTCACTGTGTCTATCTAATAATAAGTCTATGGGCTGAATGGACCTGCTAGGTTTGTAATGGCTGATATAAACCAAGGTCATTGCTTCTGATGTTTCGCCCACAAAACAAAGCAAGCAGAAATAAAATTGAATTTCCAAAAGGTAGCAGACCATTTTGAGATCAAGTTAAAGTCGTTTCTGCCAGAACAAACCTCTAAGCTGTAATAATGGCTAAACACAATCAAACCCATAATAGGACAATCCCTTTGTCGCCTGCAAGAAGAACTGTAGGTTCACCTCATTGAAAATTACTATAATTGAAGGGGATAATTGGAGTCAGGTGTACCAATTAATTAGAGAATATTCAGGTATGAATTGGCAGCAGAAGGTCTGTCTGTTACCAAAAGCTATTCCAGTGGAGATTGTTGTGACTCGCAGTCACACAGATCTCGTTCCTTAGGGCTCCTCATTTCTTGTCACTCAAGTTTTATCCATCCAAATCGAGGCATTCGACAGCTTAATATGACAACGTGCTTGAAGCCCCAGGACAACTGTCACCTTCATCGTGATTGGTTCTATGTTTTAGCATAATCTTAAAGGTATAGTCAGCTATTGTAAGCTAATTGTAAGATAATGCAAGGGTTAGGGTTAGTCATTCTCGAGAACGCTTTCGAACTTCAAGCTCAAATAAAAACCAACTCCCTCAGAAGAAGCTCCGTCCCACACATTGAAACGCATTGCGAAGCCAAGGGCGGTGTTTGCCGTTTTGTTTATGTTCCTATTTACAGAGCCAGGGCTGTGGTAGAGGTACTGGATTCTTTTTTTTCTTCTTCAGCACGGGCAGAGAACTGTAAGATAGAGTAATGCAAGGACATATTTGGTGAATTTGACAAAAGCTCACTGTATCTTACAATTGGCTGACTATACATTTTAAGGCTTGTTTTGGGGTCTGGTGTGACATGTCGTGACGGGGGCTCTTTGCCAGGCATTGGCAGCTCCAATGGAGCGTATTTGGTGGTGATTACAGGGTTAAGGATTGTTTCGCTCCACCATGTCAGCGGCTGCCGTGGAATCGTCTAATCTAATATGGGCCCGGCGCCCGGGCTACGCCGATGATCGGTTGATTCTGATGGCCTCAGCAGAGCAGCCCTGCGCTTCTATTTTTATCTGGCAACTTGTGAAGTCAGTCTCCATCTCTCAGCCTCTTGCTCTGCATTATGTGCCCTCTTCCCCCCCACGCTCCCCCTGTTCTCCCTATACATGCCGCCTCCTCCTCCTCTCCTCCTGCTGTGACCCACAGGAGTGCTTCCCCCTCATTGACTTTGTCTACCAGCAGTCATTATGAAAAAGAGAGATGCCTTTCTCACCATTTCTTCGCCGCTTCATTTGCATGTTTCCAAATCGCCCGACCCCTCTCCCGCGACTGTGGGTTTTCATTTGGTTCTCTCGCGTGTTACAATTGCACCTGTTTATGTTCAATGGGGTGGTACATATTGTCTGGAGCAGTGCCACAGTGGGTGTGCCTAGTACTAGGAACGCAACAGTGGGGCTTCATATCCAAACACTGTGTGTGTGTGTGTGAGAGAGAAAACTTCTCTGAAAGTAGTTCTTTCTAAATGAGGGATTCCATGGTGATTGGAGGCTAATATGCTTAGGTATTGCGTGTAATGTTACATTTATACGATACCTTTCATAAAATGGGAGGCTTTAAATGATGTAATGACATGACTTGCACACGTTTAAAGGTAAAGTAAGTAATTTTTGAGAACGCTTTGGACTTGGATAAAACCAAAAACACCTCCCTTCAATGTCACGGGGTGCTCACCTGATCTGTGCTGATTAACTTGAAACCTACAGAGAAGAGGAAACCAAGGCTATCTTTTAGTAGTATGCCTACACACATCCTCCTTATGATATGTTCTTTGTTTCTCAACCAGCAGTATTCAAGTGTTTCTGAGAGAACGTGATTCTAACCGACATTTGTTGTATGTTTTCTTTCCTCGTAGCTTCCTCGTACTTTGTTTTTGTTCGTGCACTGGGGTGTCATCTGCCCGACTATTGGTCTCAGCTCAATATCCACTAAGATTATAGTGTGGAAACACTGTTCGCATTAGTGTTTGGTCCGCAATCCAGATTTGGCTGTTCGATCTGAGACCAGTAGGGCTGAAGTCACGCGCTTGTTTCGAAATGGTGGTAGAGCTAAATGAAGCAATACCAACAGTTGTAACAACACCGATTTGTTAAAGGCTGCTCCGGTAGTTTCAAAATTAACTCAAAATCTACCCCAGTCAAGCTAACTACACCAAGGCGTGGAATAGGGTTGGGCTGATCGCCCATGGTCCATCACAATGTTTTACTGTAGACAACGTCCAATGCCAATTTAGTAGACATCGCCCAACCCTAGTGTGGAATAGCAACTTGGAGTCATCTGGCGACAACCTACCCCCATTAGGATGCAAAGACTGTAAACAATCCAGAAACAAAACCGAATCCAAATTCACTTGGTGACCACCTCCACTGGCTGGTCACACTGCCTGGACACACTGGCTGGTCACATTATCCAACAAAATTGCAGCAGAGAGCTTGGATTTACTTACTTGGGTACAGTACCGGTGTTTGTGTGTGTGCGTGCGTGTCTGTGTGTGTGTGTGAGTGGGGGTGTGTGTGTGTGATCATGCTGGCCCTTACAACACACCTCCCTCTCAGACTGCCGTGTGATTGGCTAGTTGTCACCAGCAGGATAATGGCAGGAAACGGCTGAAAAAACAGATTTTGCACACACTGTTCTTTCAGCTTGACACTATATCCCTCTTATCCCGCTCGGGGAGAAAAACACTCACACATTGGAAAATGTAATGTTTTACCATGTTAAAAACAAAGCAATTGACTTGAACATTGCCGGAGATAATATTAATAGCTTGTGGTAATGCAACAGCCGATGCTCATAGATTTGTTTAACCCAATTCCTACTGCAGAAACACAGCTATCAAACAGTATTACTTAAAGTAAGCTAAATTATCTCCCTTGAACAATTTCAAGAGAATACTTTTGAAAACAAGTAAAACTATCTGGAATTGTGAGAAGAAATATCCTATCAGGCAAAAGAATAACCATTTAATGCCTTAATTGAAGATTTATCATATTATTGGAGATTTTTTATGTTATTAAGCTTCCATTTTCTTTCACCAATCCCAGAGGCATGGATATCATAACTGTACATAGCATACAGCCATTGCATACAGCTCTATAGGGGATTACTTCAATGTAATCACTACATAGACAATACTATAAATTCCAAGGAAGTTGACTAGCTAATCACAACTAGACAAGTAATATTTACTTGCTCATAAAATGCACAATTTTCTGTTTCTTATACACTATGGTGTATTATCTTAGATGATGCTATTTATCACCTATTAATCACAATAATGAAGGATTCCACCTTTTAAAGTGGTTCAAGTTGTTCCTTGCCCAATAGGTGATGAGGGTGTGGTTGTTTTTATGTGAAATGTGGGCTGAGAATCAAACACTTAATTTCCTGCATTCTGGTGAATTCTCATGGAACACTGTGCCTTTTATGCAATAATTTATGGAGGAAATTTCTATTTATTTAAAGTTAAACATTAAATACAGGATCCTTGGGACAGTTCAAAATATATGGAATGTAATGCAGTAAGCGATATCAAAAATTATGTATTGCTTTCACATTTTCCAGTAGGCCTAGGCCTATCATAATTTCTCATTTATTATCTTTGCCAAGTCGACATACACAGGCTTGATTTACTCTTCTGCCCTCTTTTCTTTGGGGGAAGTAAATGTGCATGGGATATTCATGTCAATTAATAATTGTATATTAACCCTTGGAATTTATTAGCTCATATGCTCATGTTTAAAAAATAATAATATGCACATTCAAAAACAGTCCAAAATTTCAGATCAGGCAATTTGATTTGATGCTGACATGACATGCTGACATGACAGAAGGAGCCAACAAAATATTAATATTTTACATGTAGCTGGCAGCTGGAAAGTGTTTTTCAGAAATAATAGGTCTGAGTTTATGGCCCATCACCTAGGGCTATGGAAACATCCAGCAATGTTTGATGGTGATAATAAGATTCACTCCGGACTGGTGATACAATTTGCATAGGAAAATTAGAGGAAAAAGACATTATTCACAGGGATGTATGTGTTTCATTATGAAACTGTCATGGACATTGACAGCTGAAAAGCAAGTTAAGGTTCCATTATGATCTTTTTAAGACTCCATATGGGCTCTGTTTCTTAGATGGAGTAGATGGAGCGGTGCTGGGAAACTTTTGCTTAGGTTGGTTTGCTTAGATTTTAACTTTTTTTGTGTTTTATATATTGCTTGTGACCGTCCATATGTTTGTTTACAAGAACTACCTTCCTCTTTATACCGTTTGCGTTGTGTGTGTTTACAAATGTTTGCAACTCTAAGCAAACATTGGAGCATTTGCCTTTTGTTTGATCATTTGAAGGCAGCTCTTGTGCCTGTACAGTGAATTTCATTAAGAAGGATGTGGGCTTTTCTGTGTGCGTTAGAACGCTCTCACTAAACAGACCATCTCCCTGCGCTCCACGTCCTTGGTTTGACTATACTTGGAACAAAGCAATAACGAGAGGAGGGCATGTTAGTGATGTGTCTGGATATGGTCTTGAGCTTGAACAAGCACGGGAGGGATCGCAAACACAATTTTAAATTCATATTATACTGTACACCTAGTTTTTATCTATCTAAACTATTACACAGCTAGAGTAACTAGAGTAGTATTAATGACTTTTATATGTACAGTATAACTAATAATTCACTGCACAGATAGACACATTTTGCTATGAGCACCACTCGCACAATATCTAGTGTGTGTGTGTGTGTGTGTGTGTGTGTGTGTGTGTGTGTGTGTGTGAGAGAGAAAAAATTGCGTGCAAATGTTTAGGACTCAGGAGGGTTCTATGCCTGAATGCCTTTTCAATACCACTGGAATTGTCCCGGATCAATGCTGACCTGCTCGTCAGAGCCATCTGAGAAGGCATCCCTGGATACTACTGGAACTATTGCAATTTTGGAAAAGAGCAGGCACTTTCAAAAAAATACTTGGCAGGTGATTGGATGAGCCATCTGTCAGTCACCATTTAAGGCTGGTGTCATACCTAAACCCTGATTGGTCCAAAACCCAGACTGATACTATAAACGACACTCTGCTACTCACTGTTGGATACGCTACAAACGTCTAATTTGACGTCTGGCAAGACGGATTCCCGCGTGACCTCATGAAGCCAACGAACCTGACATGCCAGATGTATGTGTCTATGCACACGTCCATCTGGGGAGCTGTTTTTCAAGTCACCTTCGTCACACCTAAGACACGCACCTAGCTAACAGCACGACGATGATTGGCCACACACTTGGTTTTACCAGCCTGAAACGCAGCGATTTCCAAGCTCTCTAGACTGATTCTCGAGGCCAACTGAGAATCAGTCCAACTGAAGATCTCGCGAGGCTAGAAGCCAACTGCCTACAGTGCAGATTAGAACTCAGAATCTAAAAATTCAGGAACATGGGCAAAATTAGCAGGCTAAGCTATAGATTCTCTTGTTTCCTGAAGATGCAACAAGTTGCTTTAGTTTTGCAAAACCCATCATCTTTTCATGTGCATATGTGAATCTAAAAGAAACTAAATGCGTCAGTTATTCAGGGTCAATGTAATAAAGTGTATTCATTTATTTTTCATGCAGATGTGAAAATGCTAACAGGTGGTAACAAAATTAATGTTTTATTAGTAAATAAAAACAAGTTCAGCTATGCATGGATATGTCCTTGGCCCCACAGCTTTGCCTGATTAAAAGTATAGTAAGCGATACATGTGTGAAATGGACCAAGTACCTCCCTGCAGTCCACTAGCTTACTGTTCTCTGTGTGCAGGCTGAATGAACGAATCCGGTACTTCTACACAGCCCTGGCACCGTAAATGGCAACACAAAGTGGCACAGGCCGCACACTAAAACAATGTGTAGGGGCGGGCGGAGCTTCTGATGGAGCACCTTGATGATCCTCTAGAGAGGGAATTGTCACTTTTTTTTGTTTTTAACCCCTTAATTGTGTCCTCCTTGTTTTCTGAGGACCTTCTCCCACAACTTCATCTCCTCGATGACCCGTGCATCAGTCATGGTGTCTGCTCCACGAGATGCAGTACATTTAGCAGTATTTATTAAGGTATTGCAGAATTCAAAAATATATTCTTTATCTTTGTCACAATTGACAACGCTGGCATGAAGTCATTGAAGGTTTGAGACCATAGAAGAGAAATGGCATTTATTTGTAGAGTAATTATTCGCTATTGAAGAAAATGCTTCACAACCACAAATAAGAAAACCAGAAAGTTAAATGTGTAGAATTGCCATATTAAACAAGACAAATTGTCAGGAAATTGAAAACAAGACATAGCCATTGAATGTAAGGTTAAACATAAGTCCTTGAAAAAGTAAATCTTTCACTCAGTCTCCAGTGTTCATGAAGCATTCAGCGAAGAAAACATAATTGGACCAAAAACACAACTAAGGTGCTACACGGGGCCAAACATTTCAGACGAAATAACTCCCTGCAGTGGCATTATTGCATCCCATAGCTACTAGAATCAGACAATGTCAGAGTATAATTCACTATTAAAGGAGCCATAGGCAGGATTTTAGAACTGTACATATTGTATAATTTGATAGAAATGCCATTGACCTCCGTCAGCTTTTAGCAAGTCAAATGCTCTGTGAGAATATCTGCTCTGGTCGATAGCCTGTGGCTCTATGCAAGTCTATTTTATATTTTTCACCGCACCTAAATGTTCTGACCAATCTTTGCCCTGATTGGTCAAGCAAAGCTGCCTTGCCTGTCAATTACATTAAGACATATATTTGTAAATAAACTTTACAATGGCAGACCAACGAGCTCCAGAAGTAACAGGGGAGGGGTGGGTTTTTCTATTGTTGATTTACTATTTGTGTGGCTATCTCTTTGTGTTCAGCGTGGCATGGGAGCTTGTTTGTGTATTACGTGTGCGAGCATTTGAACTATGGCGTTCTTAAGTGTACTATAACTGCAACGGCGGCCAAAGACGACGATGACACTATGGTGCTTTGCGCGGGAACAGATGTTGCCATGGCGATGAGGAGAGGTGTCATACTATATGACTACGCAGGGCACCCCTTTTTTCCAAAGGAGAGGGTGAAGAGAAGATTGGGGTGCGTGTCCGTTTAATGTACCTGAATAACGCATTATATCTGAGGCTCACAGTGAGTAAGTCTTATGATGTGATAATAGGGATGTGACTGCAGAGAACCATGAACCCTACGCTCGGCACTGCCCAGAAGTGGAGGGGATCAACTGTTCTCAAAAAAACAATTATGGACAGCTCAAGCCAAAGAAGAACCCAGAATATAGATAGCTAGATGTTCCCCACAATGATCACGGGTAGTGGTTTGAAAGGAAAGTGTATCCCTGGGATGTATTCACGGATTTAGGGAAATGTCAGTCAGCTAAATTTTGAATGTGAGGCGTTAGATTACTTTTCTGTGGAGATGTATCAGGTCATCGAAGACCCAGAAAGGAGACATGAACAGCGAGAGAAAGAAAGGATGAATGCAGGGAAGTAGGGAGAAGATTGCGAAGCCATGTGCATTTTGAGATGCTTTTTAACAGAATGCCACTACTATCCATTATAACATGCGTCACGCAACACAACGATGTTCTTGCTAGGTACTTGTTAAAAGTATATCTTTTTTAAACATGGCTGAGGCCAGTCAGTGTAAATCAAACACATTTAGTCTTGTTGTTAGTGTTGTTGCTCTTCTATATTTCAGCTTGTAATGCCAGAGTGAAGAGGTGTATTCCCCACCTTGTGAAATGTTTAGTTTACGGACCAGGATGTTTCATAGATGCTAGAGCAGCAGCTCATTCAAACACCTCTGCAGGTGTCTTGTCTTGACAGCCATGAAAATAGCAGTTTGTTGCGAGTGTCGGCCACATATCCAGATGTTTTGTGTGTTTGTGTGCTTCATGGCTTAGGGAGACGTGTGTTGTGCGGAGGGATCACTTTAAGAACTTGTCCTCCATCTGGCCAGATGTACGTAATGCTGGATTGACTGACTTGTCTGTCTGTCTGTCTGTCTGTCTTACATGCAGTATAGACATTTAGATTGGTAGGTCCTCATATACACACTGAACCTTCTTAGTTAGTTAGTTAAGAACCAAATCGTATTTACAATGATGGCCTGGTGAGCTTTGATTAAGTTTTGATGAGGACACAGCTTCTGTTGTAATTAACGAAGGTCTGCTGTTTGAAGCACTAGTTAATCTTGTTACGTTGTGAAGGTCTCTTGTTATGAGTATGCTCTGTATTAGTCACCCCCCAACACATGAGTTTACAATCACAGTGAGAGCCCTGTCTGGTTAAGTTACAGTAGACTGTTGAGAGTTGTTGATTACGGGACTAGCTTTATCAATGAGAAAACCCCATAGGAAAAACCTCACACGGGTTTGTTTAATGATGATAACTTCATATTGGTGCAATGATCTAACGTTGACAAGGGTCCAAAAACACAAAGATTTGAAGTTATTTGAGGATAGTTAGCTAACAAGTTTCTGTCCTTGCTCTAGGAGTTTTTACTCACTTGTTGAGCATATCAAACACACAGAAGATAAGAGATCATGTGTTCATAAATCACTTTTCTTTTTAAATGTTTTCTTTTTTTTTTCTCTCCTCTCTTTCTCAGCACCCACACAGAATCATGCAGCTACCGGACCGCGAGGAGATATTCACTGAATTTAAAAAAATGTGTTAGCTTACAAATTTGCTGACTCCACATTTTATAAGCCATGCAAGTGAATTCACCATGGTCTCTTCCACCGAGGCAGCTGTTTCACACTGTGCACCATTTAGTCCCACACCACAGACCTTCAGAGGAGAACACAGACCGTTCTAAAGTCACATCTCTGATGGTAATACAGTACCGTGGTCAAAGCCATGTTAAACGGGGAGTGCCTCCACCACCACCACCAAACTACCCCTGAACGGACTAACCATAAAGGCCATGCAACAGCAGGAAGGTCCCACACAAAGCTGGTGGCAGGAGATACAGTATGTTGCTGTCTACATTCTCTGCTCTGGGAGCATCTCCCCTTTGATGAAGTGCAGGGTTTCCGGCTGTGTCTCAAGCCTTGAAGGGGGTGGACTGAATGCTTCAGTTTCCCAAAAACTGTTTTCCATCGCTCCATATGCATTTAGTTAGAGAAAGTGAAGGGAATTGTAATTTGCGCTTGTAAACATTTATTTTGTAATTCCTCGAGTCGTATGCAGTCTGTTAGACCCAGCTGACAAACGGAGAATAGAAGCCATTTGCAACAGGGAAAGTAAGATGAAATACAGCAGTTTAACTTGAGGCATTGATAAGCAATCGCTTTGTGGTTCACCGGTCAAATTACCACCGGCAGTGACATTTGGGAAAATTATATGTTTATTGATGTTGAGGGGACGCTTTGACTGATTCAATCTATTCTGGAAGGTCTTATTCTGTGGTAGTATACTGTGTTCTTGCATTGAACTAGTTTGATAACAACACATACTCTTAATTAAATTACATGAAAATTAATCTACCTTATGCAATGCAAAGTCCTATTAGAACATTGTGCTTGTAAAAGTACCAAAAATACAAATACAGCCACAGTGAGTAAACACAATTAACCGAAATATTCTCTCGTTTTGTTTTTGAATAACACTTCCACAGGTGTGAAAGGCACGTTATTGTTGTTGTTTTGAATATGTTTTGTAATTAGTGTAGTTAAATATGGACTAGTAGATGCTGCTAATGATGGTGCCTGCATTCTTGACACATCTGTTCTGTGTGTGTATATATATATATATATATATATATATATATATATGCTATACATTCATTGCTGCAATATATCCTGCAATGAATGTTTTGCATCTCTTAAAATGGTTACTTAGCTTGCATCACTTGTGCTGCTACCATGACAACCCTGTTTAACCCGGAGATCCGGGTTAAACAGCTCTTTGATGTACTTTTTCTCGTGCTTGCTCTTTAACCCCTCTCTTCCCCTCCCCTTCACGCCAACTATGTTAACTTAACTCATCGCGCTCCACGTACATCCACTGTTAACTTATTATCGTTCTCTCTCTCTCTCTCCCCCTCTAAGCTCAACAAGCAGCAACTGCAGGCGGTGAAGGATCGCTTCCAGGCTTTCCTCAACGGGGAGACGCAGATAATGGCGGACGAGGCCTTCTGCAACGCCGTGCGGAGCTACTACGAGGCAAGGCTGCTTTTATGTTTCTCCTGTCAGATGCCATCAAACATGATCGTCCATTCATGTGCTCTTCTAAAAGCCCCAGACACATGCAGTACCTAACCTAAAAGCCCCACACACATTACGCAGTACATAACCTAAAAGCCCCACACACATGCAGTACATAACGCAATTTGCTCAAAACTCGTTGTCTATCTGAAAGGAGGTTGCTTGTTTATCCCTCTCTAGTTTGTTTCCCACCCAAAATGTTTCAGTCATCCATCAACACATTGAGTCAAAGTGAGATTAGTTCCTCTAGACCTGCCCGCTGTGCTGCTAGTCTCTTACAGTATGTCTTGGGCTTTAGGCCCCGATCACACGGAGGCGCGTTGCTAGAAATGGCACGCCTGGCATGCGTTCTTCTCTGGCGTCGCGCTTGGCGTTTCTCTGTCGTTTTTAGACACGCTTAAAAGTTGAAAAGCTCCCAACTTCTCAGCACAAGGTGCGGAGTCACACTGCTGTCCGGCAGCCAATCTCCTTGGCCCAGGCAGCCAGTCTCTGTGTGATTGTGGCCTTATCAAAGCGCTTTTGAAGCGGCCGCACCTATAGCGTCTGTGTTTGTCTGGAAGTGAATGGGAGGCTGCTTTTGCACACGTGTGACCCTATTTTATAGGGACACTCATGGATCGCCCCAGCTTGTTTGTAAGAAACACAACTGTTGTACAGGAGGGGCATTCCTCCTGGAGCTTGAAACCAAAACAACATCACTGTCACCACCTCCTCCTCCTCACACATTACTCCAAAAAAGCGTGGCATCGATCATTCTGTGTTCTGTAATGGTAAATGGACTGCATTTATTTTGTGCTTTTCCAACCATCCTGCCTCTAAAAGCGCTTTACCGTATCCTTTCATTCACACACACACATCCTCACGTGAGGTGTATATGTACAGTATGGGCCATATTACGCCTTCAAGGTGCCACTTTAAATTAAGGTTCATGAGTCTGATCCCCAATGCAGCCATCGCCCCGTTCCCCTGTCATATTTCTCCAGATGAAGGAAAGTCAATACTCTCCATGTGAAATGAGTGGTTAGCACAGTGTGTCTGGATCAAGCCCTTTTGATTGGTTTACACTTTACGAGGTTACCTTTTTCATTTCTTTCTTTCCAGTGGGCTGATTGAGGCCTTGTTAGTCCGTGTGGTTATTGGCTTGTTGCACTTATGTTAACTGGTTTCATTAAAGGAACTGAACTAGTGTTGAACCCTCGACTGTAACTTATCTCACTACTTTGGGGCGACGGTGGCCCAGGTACTGCGTGACGACGGGGGATTGAGAAGCAGTGTTGGGCAAGCTACATTGAAAATGTAGTGAGCTGAGCTACCAGTTACTTTACATTAAATGAAGCTTCACTACACTGAAGCAACACGGCAAAGTTAGTTCACTACATTTAACATTTAATTAAACAAATAAACAGGGCAAAACTGTTCAGTTCAACTGTTTATTAAACAATAAGCTGTGTTCTTTGCCCTCACTGTTCTTTCTATCACGTAAACTGCCCAACACTTTTGAGAAGTCATTGTTTCGAACCCCGTTAACTCCTCAAAGCGTTGGTGTCCCTGAGCATGACACCTAACCCTAACTGCTCCCGGTGGTCGGTTGACGCTATTGCATGGCTGACAGCACCATGGGGTTTGAATGTGTGTGGAATGTGTGAATGTAAGGCTATATACTGTACAGCGCTTTGATGTTAGAAAAGCTCTACAAATGCAGTTAATTTACCGATTAGCATTTTATTTAATCGTCACTTGACTTCATCAGACATTCTTTGGTTCTCTCTCTCACGCGTGCGTGTACACACACACAATCTAAGGTGTCTATAAAGTTAAACGGCGGCTCTACTGGTAAAGTAGTATCAAAATTGTCGTGGTACAATTTCCACTCCCAAATGTCAATTTCCGAACCGTTTGTCCTCATTGCATTGCATGTCCGCCCACCAACAGTAGCTAGGCTCGTCAGTTGACAATTGCTTTTTTTTCTGTAGCAGCTCGGCTCCAACGTTGCGGACTATTCTCCCAGAAAGCATTTACAGCACACTAGGCCTGCAGACTCCACAGAGAGCTCTTTAAAAGGTCGGCTCGAATCCCACTTACACTGTACAGTATGTTCTCTTGCATGTCATTGTGGGTAATCAGCCCTGTTCTGCTGCTTACAGCCTTGACCTGCTGCTACTGTACACCTACTGTACCTACTGTGAACATCTGGTTTTATTCGTTGCGTGTGTGATACTGTAGGTAGCCTACCTATAGTATATTGAAAATTATAGCTATCTAAATTGACCATTCCCAAGCCCCGCCCCTTTCACATGTCCTACCTAGTTACTGTAACTAGGTAGGACAAAACGCCATAGAAAGCAATTACAGCAAAACAGACAGGCTCCATCAGATTCAAAAAAGGCTCAACTGTTATTGGAGGACATGCAAAAAGGGGCGAGGCTCGGGAAAGGTCAATTGTGCAAGTTTATGAACTGATGTATGGGTTTTCTTCATTGTGTGCACCAGCGTCTGTTCTCAGACACCACCACTGCTTGAGAGTGTCTGTCAGGAATCTATTTCTATGTGTGGGGAGTGGGTAAGGGGGCATGTTCCTAAATAATGGGTGACCATTTTCATTCCGTTTCCATGTTCATTCTTTCAGGGACAGGGGGGACGGGGGGGTGTTGGATTATGCATTTATTATTGCATTATTAAAACTCTTCAAAGGGACTTGCCTGGTAGAGGTTTGGAGCTTTGGGGTCACTTTACAGCCACATGTACTGTGTGGCTGTGAGGTGTTTCGTGGAGGTGTTGGCTTTTTCTCAGGGTCAGGAATACACAACTAACTCCACCTATAGTATGAGCCCCAGAGTCTTATTTTAAAGAGCTTCATCAATGTCTAGTAAAAGAGTATTTGTATTTCTAATATTTGAGAGATATACATTGTAACCTAGCGGTGAGCTAAGATAAATACATTTGGTCTCCTGTGACGTAAATCATACATTTACAGAGTAGAGACTCTGGAGCATTTGGTATCATCATAATGGATTGGGAAACATTATCGCAATGTTTTTTTTCTTTTTTTTTTCTTCTTCTGTCAGATAAATATAGTAGATGCCTCACTTGGGGAAATGGTGCTCTTATCTGGACATCTCGTCTTTCTATTACTGTAGCTTACAAATGCTGACTCCACCTTTTAACCGACAAAACATTAAATGTAGATTCGTCATGTAAGGGTGGTACTTATCTTGACGTCTTTCTATTAGATTACAATCACTGACAACACCTTTTATAGACACTAGATTTAACCGAAAAATACATTAAATGGAGATTTGTCATGTCAGGGCGGTATGATATGAACTAGGCTTAACTAGGTACACAAGCCTCTCTCCCAAAAAAGAGAGTACAAATCTGTCAAATAAACCTGCACATACTGTTACTCTGGACATATTTAGTGTTCCCTGTCTGGGTGGGACACTCAGCCAATCATTAATGCAGACAGGAGGCCAGCAAATCATTAACTCTGTCTACAACACATTTCCATGTCAAACCGACACGCTCTGGACGTAATAGATATTGAAGATGGTCATCTCTTCCTTAGACTCTCTTTTAGGCTATGAAATTGACACTGGCCAATTGTGACACTTCATCCTCCCCCTCTGGTATTGGTTGACATTTATAGTGGCAGTTCCCGTGAAGAGCATTGTTTCCATCTCAACACTGTCATGCTCAAAGAGAGCTTTTGACGGTTCAGGCCAGGGGGCCGGTATTTAAATTCCATGGTCTCAAAATTGAAGTGCCTGGTAAAGTAAATAGCTGAATTCAGTTTTCCTCTGTTGCAGAGCTAGGATGCAGATGTGCTCTCGTCAATTAACTGATTATACCCTAAATAACCAATCATAATGCAAGTGTCAGTTGTCCCGCCCTAACTGGAACATTGATGGAGTGTCAGATATAAACCTAGCTGTCAATCAAGTATATATATATACACACATATATATATATATATATATATATATATGTGTATTTGTATGTATATATGTGTGTATATATGTGTGTGTGTGTATATATATATATACATGTGTATATGTGTGTATATATGTGTGTGTGTGTGTGTGTGTGTGTATATATATATATATATGTGTGTGTATATATATATATATGTATATGTGTGTATATATATGTGTGTGTATATATATGTATATATATACACTACCGTTCAAAAGTTTGGGGTCACTTAGAAATTTCCTAATTTTTGAAAGAAAAGCACAGTTT
>JAODUH010030983.1:0-7500 GCA_027564835.1 Typhlichthys subterraneus
AATACACTGAATATTGCAACATCTTCGATATGATATTGCGATAACGATACTGAATCGATATATTGTGCACCCCTAGTCTAGAGATATAGAAGGACAGATCACTACTACACATTAACATATCTCTGGTGACATCATCAACCAATGGAAACACTGACAGCAACGGAAGTGCAATGAGAGGAGGGGAGAGGAGAGGAGAAGAGAAGAAGAGAGGAGGAGAGGAGAAGATAGGAGGGGAGAGGGGAGGAGAGAAGAGAGGAGGGGAGAGGAGAAGAGAGAAGAAGAGAGGAGGAGAGAGGAGGGGAGAGGAGAAGAGGGGAGGAGAGAAGAGAGGAGAGAGGAGAGGGGAGGAGAGAAGAAGAGAGGAGAGGAGGGGAGAGGGGAGGAGAGGAGAAGAGAGGAGAGGAGAAGAGAGGAGAGGAGAGCAGCCAGCCACATCTTCCCATCATGCCTTGCTGTGGCCTCCTACCTGACACCGTCATGACCATGGGCGCCACCAGGGGTCGGTTGTTGTCCAGCTTGCGGCTGAGCTGGATCTCCCCGCTGGTGTGGTTGAGCAGCAGCAGGTGCAGCTCGTTGCCGCGCTCCACGCTGTAGTGCAGCCGGTCCGACACGTCGGGGTCGTGGGCCGGCACCCTGCCGATGACCCCGCCGGGGAAGCTGTTGGCCCGGCCGGACACGAAGTTGTTGAAGATGATCTGGAAGTCGCCGAGCGCCGGTCGGTTGTCGTTCTGGTCCACCAGCCGAATGCGCACGGTGGCCCTGCTCACCAGCGGCGCCGACGTGGCCTGCACCACCAGCACGTACTCGCTGCGCGCCTCGTAGTCCAGGTCGATGAGCGACGTCAGCTCCCCGGAGAAGATGTCCATCTGGAAGATCTCGGGGATGTTGCCCTCCACGATCTGGTACATGATCTGGGCGTTGGCACCCTCGTCCGGGTCGCTGGCGGTAACCTGGGCGACCACGGAGCCCACCGCGCTGTTCTCCTTCACCAGCACCTCGAAGTCGTCGGCGGGGAAGACGGGCGCGTTGTCGTTGACGTCCAGCACCGTCACCTGGATGTGCACGGGCGTGCGCTGCGGTGGCAGCCCGCGGTCCACTGCGTAGGCGGTCAGCTCGTAGAACGGCACGCTCTCGCGGTCCAGCCGCCGCACCGTCCGCACGATGCCCGACGTGGGCTCCACGGTGAAGTCACCATCACCGTCCTCGCCGCTCTGGAAGTAGGGTTGCACGTTATTGACAAAATAATGGAAACTGCATTATCGACATTCGTTTAGATGTTTTTAAACAAAAGTAAAAACACAAATGTTACGGGAAAATGCAAATATTTTAAAACCTATGGGTTTATTTCAACTGATATAAACCTACACATATACAACAGTAAATCCAAGCTACCGAAGAGGCATTCTCATTGCCACTATTTTCCTCTTCGATCTCTGTGGCATTGTCTTCCTCAGCCACATATAGATTTCTGTCTAACTCGAACACAAATAAGCCACACAGCCAATGGACGCGTCTCTCCACAGAATGAACAGAATATTGCTCTATTACTTTCTGCAACATTTCCCACATGGTCGATAGCGATAACGATTAATTGAGTCAATATATCGTGCGGCCCTTATTATTGCGCTTTACAAAATAGCCTCACATTTACTCACACACACACACACACACACACACCTGGAAGGTGTACTGCACGCGGCCATTGGCGTGCGCGTCGCGGTCGGTGGCGGAGATCTGCAGCACGCTGGTGAAGGGCGGGGCATCCTCGGGGGCGGAGCCCTGGTAGCGTGGGCTGAGGAACTGCGGAGCGTTGTCGTTGACGTCGTTCACGTTTACCTCCACGTACGTGGTGTCCGACTTCTGCGGCATGCCGTTGTCGCGCGCCGTGATGGCCAGCGTGAACGTCATCTGGTGCTCGTAGTCCAGCTCCGTCTGCAGCGTGATGGCGCCGCTCGCAGGGTCGATGCGGAACTGCGGGATGTTGTCCTCCAGCAGGTATGTGATGCGGGCGTTCTCGCCCACGTCGTCGTCCGTGGCGCTGATCACCACCACCGTGCTGCCGGGCGGCCGGTCCTCCGCCACGCCCACCGAGTAGTGCGCGCTCTGGAAGACGGGCCGATGCGTGTTGGCGTCCGTCACGTTGACCAGAACCTGGCAGGTGTCGTGCAGCGTGCGGTCGGACGCGGTGACCGTCAGAGCGTAGCGCCGCTCCTGCTTGTAGTCCAGCGGCAACGCCAGCGTCACCAGGCCGGCGCCGCCCGCCGTGCTGATGGCGAAGCGGTTGCGCGTGTTGCCGCCGGTGATCTGGTAGGTGACGGCGCTGTTGACGTCACGGTCCACGGCCGTGACGCTGGCCACGCTGGTGCCCACCGCCGCATCCTCGTTCAGCCGCACCGTGTACTCCCGCTGCAGGAACTCGGGCCGGTTGTCGTTGACGTCCAGCACAGTAACCGTGACGCTGGCCGTCGCCGACAGTGACGGCGTGCCGTAGTCGCGGGCGTCCACGCCGAAGAAGTAGTGCTCCACCGCCTCGCGGTCCAGCGGTGAGCTGACGGTCACCCAGCCCGTCGCTGCGTTGATGGTGAAGGGCGTGTCGGCCGCTGTCCCCGTTAGCCGGTACTCCAGCCGTGCGTTGTCCCCCGAGTCGGTGTCGATGGCCTGCACGTGCAGGATGGAGCTGCCCACGGGCGCGCTTTCCAGCACGGAGGCCTGGAACGGTGTGGACACAAAGATGGGCGGGTTGTCGTTGACGTCGGTCACCTGCACGCTCACGATGCCGGTGTTGTTGGAGAGCGGCGGGCGCCCGTTGTCCTGGGCGCGCACGCGCAACGTGTACTCGCGCTCCGCCTCGAAGTCCAGCGGCGCCACCACCTGGATCTCCCCCGTCACGCTGTCGATGGAGAACTGGCCACGGCTGTTGCCGCTGATGATGTTGTAGTGCACGGCAGCGTTGGCGTCGCGGTCGCGGTCCGTGGCGCTCACGCGCAGCACCTCAGTGTGCGGCCGCACGTCCTCGCGCACCGCCACCACGTAGCGTTTCTCGCCGAACTGCGGCACGTTGTCGTTCTCGTCCAGCACGGTGATCAGCACGCGCACGGTGGCGGAGCGCGGCCCGGGCTCCTTGCCCTGGTCACTGGCCTCCACCAGCAGAGCGTGGCGCTCGCTGGCCTCGCGGTCCACCGCGCCACGCGTGGCGATCAGCCCCGAGCGCGGGTCGATCTCGAAGGCAGCGCGCGCCGCAGCCACGGACGCCGTGTCGCCCACGAAGCGGTAGCGGATGTCTGCGTTGGCCGGCGCATCCAGGTCGGTGGCGCGCAGCTGCAGGATGGGGTAGCCCTCCTCCACATTCTCGCGGATGGTCTCGCGGTACTCCGCCTGCTCGAACACCGGCGCGTGGTCGTT
The DNA here is from genome assembly GCA_027564835.1 of Typhlichthys subterraneus. Lineage (NCBI taxonomy): Eukaryota > Metazoa > Chordata > Actinopteri > Percopsiformes > Amblyopsidae > Typhlichthys > Typhlichthys subterraneus. Next base: position 3,403 of record JAODUH010030983.1, read on the forward strand.
GCGGTCGGCCACGGCCACAGCCACCACCGCCGTCCCGGAGAGCCGGGGCGCGCCGTGGTCTGTGGCGGTGATACGGAAGTAGTGCAGGTCCATGTGCTCGCGGTCCAGGCTGCGCGTGGCTGTGATAACGCCCGACTCCGGATGTATGCGGAAATAGTCGGCGGAGCGGCTGTTCATCAGCGGCGCTATGCTGTAGCTGAGGCGGCCCGCCTCGCCGGCGTCCGGGTCCACTGCCGCTATGGCGACCACACGCGCACCGGGCGGCTCGTTCTCAGCCACCTGCGCCTGGTAGTTGTGCTGCGGGAAGTGCGGGTGCCTGTTGGCCGCGCGGCGACGCCGGGTCAGAGACTCGCCGTCCCCTTCCCGCTCCCGCGCTCCGTGTTCTCGCGAGACTTCGTCATCTGTTGCCTCCAGGCTCTCTTTCCTTGAACTGTGCCCCTCCCCCTCCTCTCCCCCGGCGCCCTCGACCCCTGCTCGGCTTCCACCCTCCCGTCTCCCTTTCTTCTCCGCCTCGCTACCGCCGCCCCCCTCCTGATCTCCTCCCCTCACCCCCACCCTCCCGTCTGGCGGGCCCCGCTTTGTTACTCCGTCTCTTCCATCGCGCTGCTGCCCCCCCCCCCCCACCCCCACCCCCATCTGCCGCCCGTCCTCGCCAGATCTTAATATCGTGCGCGTGGCAGCGGGGGCGCCGCTGTCCGACTCTCGGGGCGGGGGCTCGTGCTCGTCACTCGGCGACACCTGTTCGGCTGAAGTCGTCAGATCGAACTTTAACGGTTTATTATTGTCTTCCTCTTCCTCGTTAACGTCGTCGTCGTTATTGTTGTTATTATTATTATTAGATTTGACTTTATTACTCAGATGAAGAAACACTGTCGGCTGCTGATATCTACGTGTGCGTATGTGTTTATTGGTGATATGACGCGGCGAGGGGAGGCGGGATGCGTTCAAACGGCTCTCGGGTGCCGCTGGGACGTCGATGGGGCGTTTCGCTGAACGCTGATCAGGGTGGCCAAGTTCACGGGTCGTAATCGGGTTATCGGAGTGTGGTTCGGCTGATATGACACTGTCGGGTGTACACTTAAAGTCTGTCTCACTCTGAGATTCAGGTTTAGACGTGCGGCTGGAGAATACTAGTTTGCTTGTGTCATGGCGATCTGGCCAGTTGTGCGCGATATGATATTTAGATGCTATTTCCGTGTTTATGATAGATTGACCTGACGAGACCTCGATGCTTGCGCTGAGAGCAGATTGGCTGTCGGAGAGTTTCGCCGCTATTTCTCCCCCGGGGACCATAAACTCTGCTAAATGTCCTACCCCCATTTCTCCTCTACTGGGACCACCGAATAAAAGCCCTGCCCCCTCTCTGCTTTCTACCTGTGTTCGAGTGCAAATTCCTTGGCGGGGTTTGGTTGATTTCCCCCTCCAGAGCTCGTTAACAGCCCTCCACTGGAACGTCAGAGTCGCAAAAGCCAAATCATTATCGGGATAATTAGAGGAAATACCCTGTATCTTGCCTTGATTCCTCCCTCTTTCCCTCCCTCCTCTTCTCCCACCCCTTCTCCTCCCATCTGTAATAACTCTGGCAAGGTGAAGCCAGTGCAATCTGGCGTGCGGACAGACTTCGACTAGCTGGGCACGGCAGCGGTCTGCGTGCGTCACGGCGCCGGGTTTGGCCTCGGGGGCGTGGCAGCCGGGAAGCGCCCGAGACGGTTGGCAGGGCCTCTCTCCTCCGTTTGTGTTCCAGCCGCGATCAGCATCCCCCTCCCCGCCGCCTTCGCATCTGCTCCTGATAGGATCGATAACGTAGTCCCCGTGCATACGAGCTAAACCACCGGACCTCGTCGCCTCGGCGACTGAACACAAAGCGAGACACCTGACATAATCCACGCCGCACGGACTGCTGGGACTACGGCGGCTGGGAAGGTGACATATGTGCAGTCGTGAGGCGTGGGTGTGACTGGCGTGCACGCAAGTATGGCTGGAATATGAGCGGTTAACGTGGTTTGCGTCAGCGCCTGAAGAGTAGTGGCCCTCTGGGCCAACCGGGTCACGGAGGAGGTCTGGCTGGCGGAGACGCCGGTGCCTCCTCGGTACCTCTTCTCCCCTCGCCTTTGCCTCCTCTCTACTTCCGGGTGTCCCGTCCAGGCGCGATGACGCACGCACAAAGCCTCTCGCGGCGCAGCCGAGGTGTGGCCTCGACGCCGGCGAGCGCTCCTCCGCGCGCGCCCTAGTCCTTTGTACCGATCGCTTTTTGCCACTTCGAGTCGGCGATGAGGAGGTGCGCGCTGGCGAGGAGCCGGGAGGGAAAACAACGCCCTCGGTTTCCCACCGCCCTCGGCTCGCTCCGCTCCGGGGAGGGGGAGCGGCGTCGAGTCTGCTCCCCCGAAACGACCCCGCTCCTCTCAGTATGTCCCTCAGCCCCCCGTTGCTCCTGAAGTCCCCGTAGTGCCGGAGAACCGGCCCGGGACACTGCACGGTCTGTGTCCGCCAAGCAGTCCACCTGCCCGGGCGTAGTAGCTCCCCGCCGCTCACCGATAACTCACTGGGTCGTTCACCGGCGGCGTCCCGGCGGCGGCGGCAGCAGCGACGGCTGTCGAGGGTCCATCCGTAGCTGGTACGCCGTCCCGTCGCCACCGATTCCGGGATGACGGCGAACAAAGGACCGAGGATGAGCAGGTGGAGCAACAGAGGCGGGAGCACGCGCGGGGTGAAGCCCGGTGGCGGTGCAGCCATTTAGCCTCTTCCTCCCTTTCTTTCGCTCTCTCTCTCTCTCTCTCTCTTGCTCTCCTCCTCTCTCTCAATCTCGCTCTCTCACTCCAGTTCCTATTCTCTTTTCCTCCTCGCTGTGCCTATCTCTCCTTCTCCTCCTCCTCCTCCTCCTCCTCCTCCTCCTCCTCCACCACCCCCACCACCCTCCGTCGTTCCGTTCTCTCTCTTTTGCTCTCGCTCTCTCTCTCGCCGGCTAGGCAGCCGGTTCCAGGAGTGCCGGCACCGCCCGACACCTCTCCCCGAGCTCCCCCGTGTCTCGGTCGACCTGGCGGGCTGGCATCTACCCGCGGCGCGGCGTGGAGCTGGAGTACTGCGCGGTAGCGGCGGCAGCGCGTGTCTCGCGTTCAAAAGCATCCAACATGGCTCGCACACTCACGCGCTGACTGGCTGCCTCACGCACGCACGCACGCACACACACACGCACAGACACGCATTTTAGCCTCCTCTCTCTCTCTCTCTCTCTCTCTCTCTCTCTCTAACAGCGGTCACACATTTCTCCCTGCCCCTCCCCCCTTGCCTTGCCCAGTGCGCCTCCCACCTCCCCCCCCCTATAGCTCCCTTATAACAGAATGGTTTGCTCCGATTCGCAGGACTGTTCTGTAACAGATATCCGGGCGCCACATCACAACAGGAACACACACGCACACGCACAGCACACACGCCATCATCTGAACTGTGTGTGTGTGCGTGTGTGTGTGTGTGTGTGCTTGTGTGTGTGTACAGTACATAACACACGGGTGAAATACGTTTATTCGTCATAGATGCAATATATTCCCCAATAATATTTTTTTATTAGTTTTTACAATAAAATATATAAGGTTAATGAAATACCCCCATTTGATATAGCATGTTATTATTGTATTATTATAACAAATAACATCACTATAGTGAATAGAGTTTAAACTATTTTAATGTAACAGAACTGAGCAAACATCTAAGAGACGTGATGTTTTTATAGAAAATATCCCGCGTTTATTGTGTATTGTGATGGAGTCTATATGGATCACTTGGCCTATGACGTGGACACATGCACGCGGTTTGGAGGTTAGTCCTCGGCGTGACGTCACTTTCTGGAAGCGGATGAGTAATTTTCATTCAACACGAAAAACAAGTACACACAGACGCTATGCCCCACATCACCACACGCACACACACACACAAGGAAAACCGTGCCAATTTTCCCAATTTAACACCAATTTAGGCGTGCTTGTGCAGTATAGAATATGCTGATCCATTTGGTGATACTTGTTGAATATATCCTATTATGCAAATCAGGAGTGTTTCCTCCGGGCTGGTGTCCGAGGGTACGGGGAGAAAGCTGCTCGGGAG
>JAODUH010030983.1:12500-22647 GCA_027564835.1 Typhlichthys subterraneus
GTGTGATTTTATGAAAATCTGAAATGCGAAAGAGTTTCAATTAATTTAACAGGGGTGGGGGGTGTGTGGAGATAAAAATATTAATGAAACAGCACAACACTGCTAGCTTTGTTTGCATCAAATGTTTCACAAATTGATAAGATAATTAAAGCTCGACAACAGAAAATTAAAAAATGTCAGCCAAATACAAAACAAAAACGAAACAGCGGCGATACCATAGAACAAGGTGCACGAACCATCGCGAACCACCATCGAGATAAAACAAGTGAGAGAGAGAGACAGAGAGAGAGAGAGAGAGAGAGAGGGGGAGAGAGAGAGAGAGAGAAATGCCCTTTTGCGACCAGATGAAGTTGATAATAATCCACAGACTCTCTCCCTACATCAAAATAAAAAACACACTTCCCAAGTGACTCAGAGTTGCCTTCCGCTCTTCCCATTCTGTCTTCGGGTGCTTGCGTGTGGACTCAGGCCCTTTGAGGCCCAGGAAAAAGTTATCTGTGACACATTGACCTTTGGTAATGGTAATGTCAACCGGAGCTGGGGTCTGGGGCTCATATCTCCACGGTCACCGTCTCAACCTGCAGGATTCTCCAAGCTCCCAGACCTTTCTCTAACCTTCCCTTTCTCAAAGGGACAAGAGAGATGTTTGGAGAGGATAAAACCAATATCTGTGTGTGTGTGTGTGTGTGTGTGTGTGTGTGTGTGCGTGCAAGTTTCTTGTGCGCGTGTCACGGAATAATTTATGAAATATCAGGATCAACTCTCCGTCATATACAGTATCTCTGTCAAGATTGACAGAGATACTTGAATTGAGTCTGTCTTTACCCGCCACACACACACAGTATCTTTCTTTCATAAGAGAATATCTTCCAAAGGCAGTGAGAACCATGTCAGCCACATGTGCTCTGTGTACTGTAACACTTTTTATCATCTGTGTCGGATGATACCAGAACAAGTAAAGAAAATACATCTGGGCTAAATCTAGGCAAACACACCTCTGACATTCAACGCAAGATTGCGCTGTGTTGTCATTTAAGAGAGACAGAAACGTACTGTATGCATTTACACTGGTTAAGTAATTAACCATTGAAAACTACAGCTTAACCTGACTGAACCGCTAGTGCTAATGGTGCTTAACAGGTGGCCAGGCCTGCATCCGCAAGATGAAGAAGTCCGTGTGTGTGTGTGTGTGTGTGTGTGCGTGTGCGCGCGTGCGTTTGAGTGTGTGAGTGGGTGTGTGCGTGAGTGGTTTGTTTGTGTGTCTCTTCCCATTAAAGCGGCCATTGCCCGGCAGCCATCATTTTGTACTTCCCCCCAAAACCAACAGCGCTGCAACAGGGATTCATTCGTTATCATTACGGCCGGAAAAAGACTTCAATCATGCTGCTGATGATCCTTTGAAAGTGTCTCTGGCAAGACGATATTTCCCTTGGGGCTCCCCGCCTCCCCGCCCCACCACCACCACACACACACGCACGCACGCACGCCGCTATCCGCTCACACACAGGTGTCTCAAATGGAAGGCGTCGTTGAACAGACACCTACAACCTACACCCTTCGCCCGCCGATAATGAAACCCAACACCTCACAGCTCTACGGCTCTCCCCCTCGTTTCGTCTGCGGTCTGTCCTTCCCCGACTCCCCCCCCCCCCCCAGGAGAGAGACGGGGGGGGGGGGTGGGACACAGAGCACCACTAGTAATTAGTGGTCTTGATAATGGGGTGAGGCCAAGGAAGGTTGCCAATAATCTGGCCTAATTGCTTCAAGTAAGCCAAAGCCCCCCGCCCCCCCTCGGTTGCAGATAATGGTCTTGGCATGTGCTGCCACAGATATACAGATATGCCCCCGGTGGCAGATAACGGCATTGGCGTGAGCTGCCACAGATATGACCCTGGTGACAGTGAGGGCTGGGAAGGACTTGATGTGGCCATGACAATTGTGCCAGCGTATCAGGGGCAATGTTATCATTGCTAAACCAACCGGCAGGTCGGATTTATTCTCCTGGGATCCTGACACGTAATCATGCAATGTGTCTATAAAAGGATGATCACATGTTTAGCTCAGCCATAGCCATACCCTGATATGGTACATAGACATGTGATTGTGGAGTAGACTCCACAACACTGAATAACGCATGGTCCGGTAGTGCAGAACGCCACAGCCGAGGTATTGACGCTTCAATTAAACCGGAAAGGTGGTGATCAATGGCCTCCCTGCAGGAGATCCCTGCAAGATCTCCAAAATAAACAGTCAAAGGTTTTCCATCTAGCCACGCCACAGAGCGCTAGTCACAAGCTGAGGCCACGAATGCCGCCGCGTTGTGTTTCAAACAGAGGTACCATCGCCGCACCATCGCCTCGCCAGCGATGCTTCATCGACCGGGCTACGCTCCATAGCGCAAGCTAGCCGCACGAACGCAAGACCGCCGAACGTTCTCCACTCCAAAAGCACGCACACATGCACGGGCGCACACACACACACACACACACACACACACACACACACACACACACACGTTCTCTTCACCTGATTCCTTAGATAGAACACAAACAAAATCACAGCACTCCACACAGAGACTATAAAAAGGGGGAAGGGGGGGTGGGGGTCTGTTCAAACCTGATGGCGGAATAAGGCAGTGGTGTATGGGAGTGTAAAAACCAACGCAGAAGGACTCGGCAGGAAGCCACAGATGACTGGAATAATCGGCACGTTGTTGACTGACACTTACCTAGAGGAGAGGAAGATAAAAGGCGGAAGAAATGAGTGAGACTGTTGAATAATGTATTTCTACTGCAATGATAATGAGACAAGAAACACAAAGTAAAAAATAACATGCAGGTAATTATTGTGAATACATAAGTGAGTCGTATGGCGTAGCTCTTCTAGGTACATTCTTAAACAGAGGTGGTGAGCAAAATCATTTCTTCATTGTTTTTCACCCTGCTTCCAATCTTGATTGGGGGGCAGAATTAAGAATTCATAGAGCTTTTGAAATGTCATCAAATGAGTTTAATGTTCTGTGTAATGTAATATCTCACCTACTAAGACGTGAATGGTAAAATGTACAAAATTAAAGTTTGCATACAAAAGCAACAGAGGAACACCGTAAAGAAAAACTACACATAGGACGTGTTTTTGACACATCACTTTTTTCTGTATTTTATTTTAAATAATACATTTTTTTTAAATGTCATATTAATAGTATCCTTCAGAAGGCTTCAAATAGTGTTCATTATACACTATGAGCCTGGGTTCATGCCCATTGCATTCTGAAATCAATGAATATTAAAGATGATTTATAGCTGTAATATTCAACCATAAAATGCCATCGCAACATGTGAACGAGTGATCCTCTCAGATCGGCTTTGAACTGGTAGGATCCTGGACACAGCCCACAGCGTTGGTCTATGACATGCGTGCAGGTCAATATAGCAAGAAGCAGGCAAGGACACATGATTCTAGAGTTATTTTCAGAAATGTGTGCAGAAGATGAAAATACATAGAAATACATATTTTATAGGGACAAATAAAGATACAATCAAATATGTTTTTATATATATTTTCAACAATGTTTTTACCAGCTGGCTGATTTTCAACCGCAGTCCCTGGACACTATACTATTATTACTATAAACAGTTACAGTAACAATACAGTTACTGTATAATGTATATGTGTGTAAACATAATCCTTTAATGAATAATAATAATAATATTAATAATAATAATATGCATAATGGCAGGTGTTAGTTCCTGAGCCAATGGATCCACACATTAGGCAACCTGTTCTGTATGCGTCAGCAGTGATGGATAAATGAACAAGGTACCGAAAAGTGGCTTCTTTTGAAAGAGCTGGCAATCATTTCTGTTCACTTGCAACATAAAGCAGACTAATTGTCAATCCGCGCCTCCACTTTTGTAGTTTTTTTCCACCTGCATAATGTGTCACGTTCTGAGTGTACTTCACAAACTTACAGTGAACGGGAAGGTAAAAAAAAAGAATAATAATAAAAAAAAGACACGTGTAACTTTGCAATGATGTGTTTCTTTTTTTCTTTTTTTTTGCCAGCAAAGGCTTTACATTTCTCTAGAAGTGAATCTTTGACAGGGCGATGTCAATGTGAGTAAAACGAAAGAGCAGCAAGTTCAACATCACATCAGAGGGACTGTGACATCTTTGGCATAACGACTTTAAAGTGCGCTGCAGGTGAAGGGGTAGACGAACGTGAAGTGGTGGTGCAGCTATGGAAAGAAATGTGTGTTCAGTTTCAAGCTAATGGTATTTCCTTAACAAGGAACCCTGAACCACACTTCCAGGCTCTGTACAGTATATGCTACGCCTTCATTAGCCCCTTCACATATTCTATATTTAAAGCTACAATCTGTCATTTTACAGTTTCATTTTGGCAACAGCTACCTGGCCAATTCAGTTGGCCAATGAAGGTTAGTATATAGTTTAGTTATACCCCTAGACACCTGGTTAGACATTACTAAAGGAGGTTCAAATGCAAAGGATGGGCAGTAGGCCGAATCATTATTCTATCATGATAAATAGCAGTAAAATGTAAATGTAAAAGAATTAACATATTGTACAATAGTAAAAAACCAGGACATGCAAATAACATAAAAAGGACTGACTAGTGGACCAAAACCAAAGGCAACTTTGCATCCGACCTGTTACTACACACTTCAGTGGTTTCCCAGATGCTGTAATTCAGGGAGCAGGCTCTCGATCTTTCGACAGCTGAACGCATCCTTGAAAACCTCCCGCGATGCGCTCACTGTTTGCTGGCTGCATTGCCATCCCAGTTCACCGGTCTGCGATTGTGTCTTTATTTAGGCGGAGTGAGACAGCTGGCTGAGACAAAATATGTCTGCCACGGATCTTGTGTGACAGGATAAAGGAAAGGATACGAGATCTCACAAAAGACCCTCGAACTGACAACATACGTCTCCTAGTGCCGACTTCCTGAAAGCTCTCTTTCATCAGAAACGACGAGCCAAATATAGGATTACTCCATGTCTTGGAAAGAACTGGTGGTGAACAGAAAGACGGATTGGGTGTGGATGTGTTCAGTAATGTATGTTGCAGTAAAACCGGGAATTTAACTGAGCCGAACATCAACACGGAACTCCCAGTTGATTGGGATTGTTCAACTATTCTTTAAGATGATTCTCAATCAATCAGTTTTGTTATGACCCAATTGAATGGCAGTTCAAATAAAACATTTGCAGTTAAAATTAAATCATGCGTATATAAATGTTACTGATGATTAACACTCTTCAGGGTTATCAATGTGCCATAGATGACACACAAACACAGAGAGGACCCTATCTTACAATAAAAAGCGGGAACGCAAGTGTCTTTTTGCTAGTTTCAGACCGTCCAGTACCCATCTCGTTTAAATAGCAGATGCAAATGCGCCCATTTGAGCGCCTGTGGGATGGTTGGTCTAAACATGAGGTGTGGTCTGGCTCATTGCTGGCAAATTGCTATCTTGTCAACGCGCGGCACAATATCAAGATAATATCGACTATGACGGGTGCACAAGCGCGTTCACTCTGCTAGTTACACACACAAGGAGGTGCATGGGCCTATCAACATATTTTAGGGATCTCACTTTTGCCTAGATGGTCTGCTCCAGCGCTTTCAAAAACCCGCTGGTATAATAGCAATATAACGATGATGCAAGCACGCCTGGTGACACTCGCGATTGGTTTATCGTATGTTACGCCCAAAACACACCCGTGAATAATGAAGAGAGTAAGTCCAACCCTTTTGAACCATGCGCCTGGCGCAAAGACCGTTTTATGAGCCGTTAAACTAGCATAAGTGGATTTGGACACGCCCTAAATGCAGTTTGCGCCTTGCGCTTTACATTGTGTGCTTAGATCGTTAAGGAAGTAGATGTAATATAGAAGTTACATCGTGTTTAATAATCAGACAGTATAATAAATAATACTGAAATACTGTTTGTGACCACTAAGTACATATTTTGACTATTTAATAATAATAATAACAATAATAATAATATCTAGGGACTTTTTAGTACAAGTATACAATAATAAAAAGGCCAAAAAATGATTTGTTTAAATAAACTGCATACAGTACATATCCCTGGATTATGTATAACTATTTCCAATTAAGAAAATCAACAATTATTCATTGCATTACACTTTACAGGATCAATCACTAATATATTACTTAAATTAAATGTTGCTACAATCTTTCCTTGTTTATTACTCCTCACAAAATCAAGTGCTATATAAATATACAGTACTTATTCAGTGGTCACATAATGGAATTTCTTCACCTGCCAGAGACAGTGTGACTGGACAAGGAGCTGTAGTCTAGGAGGATAGTCAGCTAGTCCCCCCGATTTGTCTTATCAGGTGAAATGTGTCCTTTGTTTACCCGGGCTAACAGAAACACTATTTGCTGTGGTTAAATGTCAGCAGCTACATAAATATTTGAGCAGATTTCTCTTTCAAAATAACCACACTATACTACACTAGAAGAAGATGAAAATCTAATGTATCTCCATATACTCTGCTATATATTATCTGTAAACAAAGTAATAGGATTGATCTTTGATGAGACATATCAGTGCTGGTGTAAATACTGACATAATTTCCATTGTTATAAAAATCTGCATTCTATGGGCTAAAAACAGATCTACACGTCATATCCGTTAAAAATCACCCCAGGACCTGGCTGGTTTTCAACAACACACTTGGTACTCTCATACGTCATCACATTCAAATGTTAACGTTGACGGTAATGGGGGTCCCCCTCTCAGACCCCCCGCCCCCTCTCAGAGCTGGGGTGCGGTGACACTTTAACTTATTACCACAAAACTTCTGATAGTCTTGGACTATACAGATATAAAGATAATATGTTTACTCAAACATATTTGGTGACTTTACCTTCAAGCCTTTATTTCACGAATGATACCTTTACTTTTACTCAAGTATGAATTCGCAGTACTGTTTCCACAAGTGCAGTTCGTCGCACATGACCAGAACTGTCTGGGTTTAATTGGGCGTACCTCTGAATTTCTTGTCCGCTGTACATCGCACCTGGTAAACCTATGTCACTAACATCATAAATCTTGTGGCTAGATACCTAATCACCATGTTTGAGTTTTATCCCAGACAGAAAATGTGTTCTGATTCTCATACCGTAAAATAATGCTATAAAAATAGTACCGTTTGAGTGTTGCGATGGAATGTGCCACAGTAATGTATGCATACCAATAACGATATTAATGAGGTGTCAAAGGATTAGACCGTAAATATTAATGTGCCTGTCAAGACCATTAGACGAGGCATTAAATACTGTATGCTGGAGGCACGTGGCAGAGCTCATCGCTGAGGTTTCACCTCAAAACAGGCTACGACAGAAGGGAATTAACACATGGATTTGTCCCCAGTTCTCCAAGTCCATTTCAGGCCTGTTCATCCACTTTCAGGCACTCTCACTGTAATCACTATTCCTGCTTCACATTATTACACAAGACCGTGGCAATGCACGAGTTGGCACTAAACCATCGTGGCACGTGGACTCTTCCTCTCTCGACATGAACACTGCAACGTACAGTATGTCAGTCACTTAGTCAGTAATTAAAGGTGGATTCAGCAATTGTAAGCCAAAACACTCACACAACATTATACCCGCCTTGGCAATGCATCCAATTTGGATAAGGGAGGATCTGACCGAGCACCCTATATATGGCATTGAAGGGAGAGCTGTTTCTATCTTCTATTTTCTATTCAAATATTAACAATCTTTCTCCAGCAACGCTGACTCTTTACCTTTTGACACAAATTCTTTTTAAAGAATTGACAAAAAGTGCTGGCTATTAGCTTGCAATCGCTGACTCCAACTTTAAGGTGACTGGCTGCCGTGCTACTGGAGAACAGAGCACGATTAGAGTAGCTGTACAGATTCAAAGTGCTGCACTGCACAGTGTAATGTGGCACAGTATGACCTAGATATAAGCTTTCTGCCCAACGTTGTCAGAAGCAAGAGGCAGCTTGAAATATGCCTGATGTTTAACAAAAAGAGTGCCAGTAGTTGTAATAAATTGTCGGCTGGTATTTAAATGTGCATAAAGTCTAACACTTGTTCAAGCTCCCCGTACATATCCCGAGTATGTCATTGAATATTCTGTTTTATTTCTCAGCTTAACCCCCACCAGCACCGTGAGCTCAAAGACGCAGACTGTAATATATAGCTGGGGTCCTGTGTTTTTCATTCTGCAGACGAATACACTCAGAATAAAGAACTGACAGTAATACACAACACAACAGATGTATACAGTACATGGCAAAAAGTTAAGACGCTTAAGGTAAAAGCATATTTTAGAGTTGTTCAATGCATTTATCATATTCACAGAAATACTGACGAACGTCAAAAAAGACACATGGTAACCAGTTCCTTTGATTTGTTCCACATATGAAGTCTGGGGATGGTCATGCATTTTCTTGTGGCCCACAGACTTTGGAATAATCCAACAATTACTGTAGGTAATCTACCACATATACAGTACATATGTCTACTGTAGTCTTAACTACCAATATGTTTTCTTTGGTTAACGAGTCAGTTTAAGGCAGGGGTCTCTTGGACTGGAGTTTGAGACCCCTGGTTTAGGGTCACTAGATTAACTCTGTTTGTTTGCTCTTTATTTATTCATATTTTATTGGGTTTTTATGATCAAGATAACTGTGTATCATTTTGTACAGCACTTTGGTCAACATTGGTTGTTTTTTAATGTTCTTTCTAATAAATGTGCAAAGTATAAAAACATTTCAACACAAGGAGTCTATAGCAGTGAGAAGATCCTATAGGTTCTCAGTCGGTGCACCTGAACTGTATACTATGTGTATGTTCGGTCAGTGTTTCTCTGAAGATTCTGGTGTAGTCAATACATGCCCACAAAGATTTCAGCGCAAAGAATGGCAGCCGAAAACGGCCTGGGGGCCAACGTTAAGGTTTGCTGTCAAAGCTGGAAATCGACACACACACTGGCAACGCCGCTGTAGCTGTGCGAACACAAAGAGGCTTGGTGTTCCAGACTTGGCCGTCACTTTGAATTAAGCCCTGAGCGCGCTGACCCACATCTCTGTGCGTGCTTGTGTGTGTGTGTGCGTGCACCCCCGCGTGAAGACAACGCACGGTAGTGGTTACCTTCGACCTAGTCGTACATCACAGGTCCACGGCTATTCTGTTACTCTGCTATCCAAGTTATTTTTATGGAGAAAACACATTTATAGCTAGAGAGATACCGTAGAGATACAGTAGAGAGATACCGTAGAGATACAGTAGAGAGATACAGTAGAGAGATACAGTAGAGAGATACAGTAGAGAGACACAGTAGAGAGATACCGTAGAGAGATACAGTAGAGATACAGTAGAGAGATACAGTAGAGAGATACAGTAGAGAGACACAGTAGAGAGATACCGTAGAGAGATACAGTAGAGAGATACAGTAGAGAGATACCGTAGAGAGATACAGTAGGACATTTCTCCGATGTGTTAGTTCTTAAGTACGGCACAATGTGAAACTTCAAAGTACAGGTATTATTGCTGAATCTTGTTTGCCTAACATCACCTACTGCATTTTAACCATCCTGGTGGGGTGGATTCCTCCCTCTGTGGTCCTTCCCAAGGTTTTATCCCTTTAAAAAATGTTTTTTAATAAAAGTTTTTCCTTGCCCTGATGGAGCAGGTTAAGCGGGTGTTGTTGTTTCCATGTGACATGTATGCTGCACAGCCCTTTGAGACTGAAATGTGATTAAGGGCTATATGCATAAACTTGACTTGACTTGAATGTGGTGCTGGATCTGAAGCTAGTAGTCTCTGCATGTTCCGTAACCATTAGCACCACTGTACTGTATGTCACATCAACACTAACTCTGAACATCTGATGCACAGAACCCTGTAAGCTTGACAGCACTATAAGGAAGTGGGGTAGCAGATTTTCATTCTGTTTGTATATGTAATTATGGCACAATGCTTGTGCAGCTTTATTTCAAGCAGTAAACGAGCCTAGCCTACCTAAGGCATGAAACCGATTTACCAGATAGGACTGCAAACAGCCAGACTCAAATCAAACAAACTCCTCAGTATTAGGGGTGCACGATATTGA
>JAODUH010031012.1:0-21205 GCA_027564835.1 Typhlichthys subterraneus
GATTGATTGATTGATTGATTGATTGATTGACTGATTAATTATGGGAAAAAAGGAGGACTAAAGGCAACTGATAATACCTATCACACACATATGGTCAGATGTTCAGGAAAAACTTGAGATGCATTAAGCATCTCAATTTATTGATCATAGCGTCCTATGCATGTTCCATTTTTAGAATGTCTTTTCAGTCTATTTTATAAATTGCATGCATAAAATGTAAGGTAAATGTAATAACATGTAGCCTAATGGGAACATATATGCAGGCCTGGTTTGTGCTGCCCTTATCTATAATTGAGAGTTGCATTATTCCCAGTTTGAAATGTGTACCTTTTTGTGTAGACTCATTTGTTTGTGTGTTCCCAATGTCCAGACAGGGTATGAAGCATATCTCCATCCTTCTAACAATCAATATTTATAAACCCCTGAGGATCTGAGGAATAAAGCATTTAAACAAGCAATGGAGTATATAAAAACAGACCACGACATACATACACACACATACTGCATTTAGTGACATACACACACAAACACACACACACATTCTGAAACAGACAAAGGCATTCGTGCAAACATGCACACACAGGTTTATACAGCAGGTTTATATATCTACCTGTAGATTCGTAGTTGAGTTGTGTTGCAATCAATAGTGTATACAAATAATTACATACAATATATTGTAATTTGATTAAGAACTATGCTCCCAATATCATTTTGAGAGGCAATTTATGTGAAACCAAGCAAAGCATCAGCTATTGATTAGCATATTTTCATATAATTCCATTAACAGAATGATGAGAAAACAGCCTCTGGGAATTCAGTGCAATAATAAAATAATACATTCACTATAAATTACCTAGCATGCTTGATACGTTACCTTGTCTAGCAAATGTGTTATTTTGTATTTCATTTTAAATATATAAAGTTTATTTTTATTATTTAATGTACAAAATACAGTATGTATCATTTGATACCTTCTGTAGGACAAAATTAACATACATTGCTAGATAATTAAAACTTGAAAATGAACCACAGCATCATATGCAGTAGATTATGAGTTACATACATAAATCATTGCCGCATCAATCATCAGTCTTTTATTCAATAAAAGTGGTCAATTAGTTATTTTTAAATATTACTCAAAAGAGATATATTCAAGATTAATTTGATCTTAATTATAGTGAATCACACATTCTTAATGATGCTTAATAAATGATACAACCCTTATTCATCGTGTAGGTACAATGATTGTATTGTGTAAGATGCCATTCCATAATTCTGTAGCCTCTGTTCATCTAAGCTAATGTCTCCACAAAGCGCAATGCCTGAAGGTGAACACCCTGTTACACTGGCACAGAGACTCCAAGTGGTGCCAGCAATGACACACAACGCCTGATCTATTTAAATGACTGCTGCTGTTTGATTGAAACCACCTCTCTCTCTCTCTCTCTCACTCTCTCTCTCTCTCTCTCTCCCTCTCTCTCTCTCCCTCACGCACACATTGTTATGTTAACACATTCCAATGTTGTACCTGCACACACAAACATGTGTCCATTAGTGTGTCCTATGTTCTCACAGCAGATGGAACAGGGTGTGTAATTAACATGTCATAATCAATGTGGGGGGAGTTTGACACCTTGTAATAATCACTGTGTGGAGATTAGCACGCATGGCCCCGGGAAACACAGACACACACACACACACACACGCACACACACACACACACACACACACAAGTTTGTACCCACCAACACACACACACACACGCAATCCCACATCTAAATATTATACTTTAGCGCTTAAAAAAAACCTACACGCTCTGCTGGCCAGTCAAGTTTATGTGTGCATGCAAATATGCACGCGCACACACACACACACACACACACACACACACACACACACACACACACACAGAGGGCCTGTTTAATATAATTTCCATAATGAGAGAGCAGCCAAAGTAATGGCTTTTCCTTTCTCTTATTATCATAATTTCACCCTGGGCGCCAAACGACAGAAAGAGAAAAGCAGAAAGAGTGAAGGAGAGAGAGTGAGAACGAAACTGTGGTGTCTCCGTGTTACCTTCAAACAAGACTTCCTCAAAGTCAAGGCCAACTGTGTCTCTCTCTCTCTCTCTCTCTCTCTCTCTCTCTCTCTCTCTCTGTCTCTCTCTCTCTCTCTCTCTCTCTCTCACATCATTGTGAGGTTTTTTTTTCATTAGTGTATCAGGACAATTCAAGTGTATTTTTATTATGTTCCTCAAATTATTTTAAAAGGTGATTAAAGTTTGACGTTTGACGGCCAGCTGGTCCTCAATGTGGCCTGCAGACAGTAGCCAGCTAACCGTATACAGGACCTGCTGCCCACCAGCTGCTGTGTTGGAGGACCCCAGGTATCCTGGTATATCTCCTGTAATGGCACACCATAAAACCACACATAACACAATGTGAAAAATGCCTTTTAGGTGCATTTTGAAAATCAATGAATATATGTCTGTGAAGTCTACAGTCCCAGAAGTATGGTATGGGCAGGTCGTGTTCTAATGAAATGCACCAACTAAACGACACGGCAGACTCCTGTGTCCGTGTGTGTCTGCAGAATGCCATTGATCTCTGACGGAAATAAGATCAAGAAAAGACTATGTTTCACCCGTAAAAGAGCGATCAGGTGTTCCACAGTGACAGAAAAGGAGAGAAGGGTGGAGGAGGGCTCCTCTCTTTTTCCTGTTCCTTTCATTCTCCTCTCATCTCCTCCCATTCACCTTTATCCACCTCTCCTCTCCTCTCATCCACCGCTCTCTATTCTCCTCTCTCACTCTCCCCCCACCCCCATATTGACATGAGAGACATGCATTTTGCTAAAACATTGGCTGATTAATCATTTATGTTGCTGTTGAGGTTTCAGTGGCATCCCTGTGTGTGTGTGCGTGTGTGTGTGTGTGCGTGTGTGCGTGTGTGTGTGTGTGTGTGTTGGGGGGCAGTAGCCGGATGTAAATAAGTGAGCAGTAGGAATGGGGTATAGCTTGCTGATATTCAGCCGTCCCTCTGAAACATTGATGAGGCGTGTGTGTATGTGTGTGTGTGTGTGTGTGTGTGTGCGCGTGTGTGTGCATGTGTGTGTGTGCGTGCGTGCGTGTTTAGGGACAATAGTGAGGCTATTTAAGAGGGCCAGATATGACAGTTGTTTACAACTAGAGGCCAGACAGTGAGGCCCTGAGAGGAAGACATTGAGAGAAGGAGTCATGGGGGATACTGGACTTAGAGAGTCTAGCGTCTCTCATGACACACACACACATGCACACACACATGCACACGCATACACACACGCACACACGCACACACGCACTGCATAACCTGCTAAATATACATTTACCCGCAGGCAAATAAAATATAATCTGATTCAGATTCTGAAATGAATTCTAAATCTGATTCTAAAGCACAGTGTGTGATGGGATTTCTCTACAGTGTCTCAGCCGCTAAGGAATGCCAGTAGCACTTCTGTGCCCTTCACACACACACACGCACACACACACACACACGGAAACATGCACGCATGCATACACACATGCTTTAGAATCAGATTTATTATGAGCTGCTAAATTCTCTGCTAAAATTCCATTTATCAAAATGTACTTGCGTAATATACATTATTTATATACTGTATATCAGTATATAGCATGAATATTGACAAATCCCTGTATTATACCTGCACCTTCTTTTGCTTGTATTTATATTGAGTATGCTAAGCTATTCTCTTTTCACCATCAAGTTGCTCTATGACACGTCACACGGTGATTGTGCTGCTCTGGCCATTAATACCACCGCCTCTGGTCTGATCTGACTGGAGATGAAGGCAGGGGAGCTGAGGAGGGAGGATGCCAACACGCTATGAGGAATCAACATGGGCCGGAACGTTTGAGAGCAAACGTCACGGGTAAACGGTGACAGGAGGAAAAAGAGAGGAGGGTCAGGGAGGGATTAAAAGGATTACGGAGCCAGGCAGACAGGGAATGGGATGACAGACGTCAGGGCATAGAGAGAGGGAGATAATGTTACTTGTCACTGCGAGCAGAGCTAGTGTGCTGTGACATGATGCGGACAGTCATGTCAGTGCAATACGCGGGTGTCTTCATAGATAACACACACACACACGTTCATATGCTCAGACGTACATAAAATATGTATTGTACATGTAGTACATGTACAATATATATATTTAGCACATATATTCATGCAAACACCAAACTCACACACACACACACACACACTGCATTGTGAGATTTTCAATTCCACAATTAAAGAACCTTAAAGGGCCTTTGTGGTGTAATAGATTTTTTCTACACTATCTAATTTGTTAAGATGTTACACCTGAAACTCTCGTTTTGCCATAGTTATCATTTAAAAACCTTGTGATTCTACAGGTCGGTGTTATTTGCAGCCATTAGTGACATCACGTAAGAGAACGCAGCACTCAAGGTTTCATACAAACAATGAGTTTTTCAAATAAACACAGAAACAACCTGTTAGATAATGCAGAAAACATCATAACAAATAACTGGATTGCATGTGTTTTATTTTTAGATATACATTTAAACATTTTAAAGAGCATTTAGGCCTGTATTTATAGGAAGCCATTGAAAGACTTGAACATTTGCGCTGCCGACATTACAGAAACATGTTGTTTTGGAATTCAAATATGAGAGCACTACCCAAAACCTCCCTCATTTAAAAACTAATCTAATTCGATTTGGTGAAGTAGATTAGAGGTACTTAGATTTGGAGAAGACAAAACAAACCTTATACAGTAGCTATACTCAAAACTCCCTTCAAAGCTCTGCATCCCTCAGTGTTTTTGAGGTTGCACTAGAAACACAATGGGAAATAATATGTGGGCGGCTGGGCGTCTTTTACAGTAAAACCGTTTGAGGCCATGTTGGAGCTATCTCCCTGTAAAGGAGCATTACTGCAGAACCAAGCCTGCTGGCCTCTGCGTGAAGTCAGCGCTCATGCATTATGCATTACACAGGTCACTGTGTTGAACTGTGCTGGCCTCCGCTCTAACCACACACACACTGTAAAGACATTATCTGTTTGACCACTAAACAATAACAGCGCTTTAATGCACAACGGCTGTAAGAGCGCATATGTGCTTGTGTCCACACACACACACACACACACACACACGTGCACAGGTGAGGAAATATGATCAATAAAAGTGTATTTAGTCCAGACACTTCTACAGAATACATTATAAAGATACATCTCTCTCTCTCTCTCTCTCTCTCTCGCTCTCTCTCTCTCTCTCGCTGTCTTACACACACACACACACACACAAACACATGCACACACACACACACACACACACACACACACATAAAGAAACAGATGCTCTCTTAACCACACAATAAAAAGCCATTATGGTTTAACCACAGAAAACAACAGTGCCTTAAGGTTAAAAGCCACACTCACAGTACAGTCATTATGTATTCACCACAGAGCGCATCACTTTAGTCTGCTGTTACAGTTAACCACAGCATCTACAACATGACGCACAAACACAGCACACTGTGCCACATGCATTTGTAAATATGTAAAGGTCGATTGGAGCGTGTCCGTAATTGGGTGTGCATTTGTAGACTTACTTTTGTAGAAAGTTTTATTTGTATTATGTTATCTATAATTCTGCATCTCTAGCAGAATTATTTTGTGCGAGTCTTCCTATTATTGTGAGAGTGTGCGTGTGTGCGTGTGTGCGTGTGCGTGTGCGTGTGTGTGCGTGGTTGTGTGTGTATGTAACAGGACACTTTAATGAAAGGAAAAGAAAGATGAGGACGGCAGTATTGAGCGATGAAGAGGAAGATCTGCAGAGAATACACACACGGACTTACGCACAGCCTACACATATTCAAACTTCCAATACACAGCATACTCGCAAACACAAGCTTGAACATCGATACAGCCAAACCGCAGTTATATGAGATACTGTCATATCTACACTGAGCATTTACATGACATTGAGTGAGTGAGTGAGTCAGCGTGTCATTGATGTATTGCAAACCTTTAACTTCACTAATTTTAGCAGCTACATTTATTTGGTCTAAAACTTTTTCAAATATGCAAATTGCTAGCACAGTAAATTATCCATGTTGCAAAGTGGTTTGTAAATGGAGCTTGCTGGCTACTTTGCAAAATATATGGATCTGCTCAAAACAAATAAAATCAGTCAGCATAATGAAAATGTTTAGAGGAGTAGAGTGAAATAATGTGAACATTCCCTTATTAGCCTGCAGGGGGCAGATTGCATATCCTGTAGTGTACATCCAAGCTCTAATTACAGTAACATACAGAAGCAGAAATGGGGCTTGAACGGAAACATCCATCCGTTGTTTGAAGCAGTCCAATAATACAAACAAAATGGCCAATTCACTATTACCATGTATTAGCTAGTAGAGTGGACAGCTCTGAAATGGATGTAGAACAAAAATACTTTTAAAGAATACTTTTAAAGAATACTTAAAAAATACTGAAGTCCCACATACAATGAACCGTGATTTGTTAGAGAGCTGTCTGTCAATGGAGAGCCCTCCGTGGATGTCATTTTTGCTATTTTCATTCTTAACTGTGCAACTCAGGGAGAGAGAGAGAGAGAGAGAGAGAGAGAGAGAACAAGAGAGTGTGTAGGCTGTACATCTTGATCAACAGATGACTGATCATATCAGCGCTGGTCATCTTTCATCAGCCGCTGCTTGACGACACAACGTGAACCCCTGCACACACACACACACACTCACACATCCATTTCCACCCGACAGCCCCTCAGGCAGGGACATCAATAACATATGGCCTGGCCAGGGGTCTCTCTCTCTCTCTCTCTCTCTCTCTCTCTCTCTCTGACACTCACACACAGATTTATTCATTCACACATACAGTATACAAGCACATACATAGGCACACATATACACACACAAACTGAATAATGTATTAATTCACACACACTCAATATATCTCACAATATATGTGTGTGTGTGTGTGTGTGCGCGCGTGTGCGTGTGTGTGTGTGTGTGCACACGTCTGTACCCCCGGGCCTGGGGTCGTAGCCCTGCATCCTCTTGTTCAGAGAAACACACGGACATGATAAATGTCACTACAAGCATTTTCATTTAATTTCATTTCAAAATAAAAAGGCCCAACATGAAGAATTAATGGCCTCACGATTAATGTGCGTAGTAGCCATTCAATACAACCTCTATAAGCACTTATTAAGTGTGCTGTCATTTTTCCAATAACTATAGAGTACCATGTTGACTCCTTCATTTTGCCACATTTTATTAGACTGAATTGTTTTATTATATCTAATAAAATGGCAAAATAAATGATTTCTTGTCTGTCATCATTTATTCATTGGCAAATGGTTTAATAATGTATAACTGATCTTTGTTCCTCACGAGTTAACAAGGTGACTACAAAGACAACCGATGTATAAAGTAAATGAAGTACTGCATGTTAGGAGAAACCACCACATAAACTGAAAGGAAGAGAGGGATGGAATGGTCTAGAAATAAGTGAAAGAACCCAGAAGGTGCTGTGAGGGAACCGAAGAGGGCAGAGAATGAGATGAGAGGAGGAGAGGTGATCATGGAGGAGGAGCGTAAAGACAGCAGTCTTCATCAGGCCTCTTGTCTGACAAGTTTAATAGCAGCGTACTCTAACACCTGGGTCTGCCACACACACACACACACACACACACACACACACACACATATATACACACAGCCTCTTTTATCTTTAAGTTATATTAATTTTTTTTGTTTTGTTCCTTTGTGTCTTTATTTGCGGTGGCTTTGATGTTAATAAAGATACAGCTGGAATACTTACTTGAGGAAGGACAGAAGACTCTTCAATCAAAAAACCACATCACCAGACCAAATTCTTCAAACACACACGCACACACACACACACACTTCCATGTCTTTCTGTTTTCAGAGTGTGTATTTCTTCTTAGGTATTCTGTTGATGTTCTTATTCAGAGCCCACAACTGAAGGAACAGGTTTCAATATCTCGGAATAGAAAATACACCATTTGTAGTATAGCTTGGATCATATTTATCACAACGTTCGACTCTATTATTATTTATGGCAGTCTAGTAGAATCACCTATTGTCAAAACAGTATCAAATATCTTACAAAATATAAAACTAAACAGTAGTTAATATGTTTTCTGTAGATTCTCTGGTCCTGTGTCATAAAAGCATCCTTTAGTGTTTGTCCTTGGTTGTTATGACCCAGAGGACCATAAAATAGCATTGTATAAGGCCCTTTGGGATCCAGTCCAATGAACAAATACAGTAATGTAACAATGTTGCATCATGCTTGTCAAGTCTTTGGCAGCAGAAGCAAATGTGTCTCTCTATACATGCTGGCAGATCACCAGAGGAAATAATTGAAGGATGTATTGACGTGAAAAATATGAACGATGATGATGAACATTCCATTTATTATAATAACCCATTGAATTTGTCATTATAAACGCATACAGTATATGTAGTGGCCTCTTCCCTTCTTTTAACCACTTCTTAATGTCGGGTGACTCCTGTCTAAAAGCATTCACTTGTCCAGGTTTGAGTTTGAATAAAGAATCGTTTAATGATTGTTAACTAATACAGAAATAATAATAAATAAAATAACGTATAGAAAAGGTATTCAAATGAATGACTGGGCACAACCTAACACAAATGAAGCTGCTTAGAAAACAAGGTCAAAAAACATTCTGCTCCCAGTCAGCAACACCCTCCGGGAGCCATGGCCTTCTCCTGTTATAATCTTTCCTGTAGGCCACGCCCACTTCACCTGCACCACCATCCGCACAAACTCACAAAAAGAAATAATTAGTATTACACAAAATAATGCTCCTACAGTATATACTGTACAGTGTTGGGCAGTAACTAGTAACTAGTTACTGTAATATTATTTATTTTTCAATAACTAGTGTAACAAATTACTAATCCAAGTAATGCAATTACAAGAACAAGATTTCCCACGCTAGACTTCCATCTTATTTTGCTTGTCATAGGAAACTTAGGGTAGGCTAATTGAACCGACCTGTCAATCATCTGGTTTGAGAGGCTGCAATGTTTTCACTTTGACTGATTGTTGACTCCTAAGGTTCATTATTGTTCCAGTAAAGAGGATTCAATTATATAATGAGCTGCCTACACAGGCTGTCATTTATCAGAAGGGGCGAGGCAGGGTAGTGGTTGTGAAAGTAATATAGTAATGTAACTAGTAAAGTAATAGTATTACCTTTTGAAGGAGAAGTAAGTAAATAGTAACTTATTACCACTGCGTAACTTGTCCAACACTGCTACTTTATATATTGTTGTTTACCATTCTCATGCCTTTTATTAATTGGCCTCCTTAGTTAATCCTGATTGTGTTAAATATTTGTAAAGAGAATATAAAGACCCTCACAAAATGGCCTTATGGTTACACACAGAAAGAGGATCGTTATTACCTCCATATAATGCCTGCAGTTGTCACATGGCAGCCTGACGTCTTTTAAAGTGTGTACTTTTCTTATTTAATTAATTAAAACAATCGTCAATGAAGTTTAAATTAGTACAGCATAAAATAATCATCTCCATTGCACGTGAACCGTGTGTGTGTGTGTGTGTGTGTGGTGTTTAATAATTAGCAGGCAGTAAAGCGACTGTGTTAATTGCATTTAGTATTCAGCCTGGGGATGGAGCAGAGAACAGAGAGAGAGAGAGACTGGCTATCTTCCATACTTTTTCCTGAAATAGAGAATTCCCATGTATTCAGAGGGATAAAATGGAGTGCAGAGAGCCCCGAGGAGACAGGCACACACACACACACACACACACACACCTATAGTCCTTACACATGCACTCTTGTACAAGAGCGCACACAATCACACAAATTCTATTATGATTCTGTCTATATCACACACACACATACACAGAGCCCCTGGGAGGGAGAGCTAACCTTAATTAGCCTAACACTGTGGTGAAATTGATTGAAATGCAGAACATCAATTATTAAGCCTAACTGTTTTCATAACCCCACACACACCTCAGCATGTTGCACAAGGTGGGGGGTGTCGGGGTTAGTAATAGGGAGGTAGAGGTGTGTATTGTGATAACGGAGGGAGAGAGAGAAAGCATATAGGTGGTTTCTCATTGCTAATAGTAACAAGGTGAGATTGTTAGACATAGCTGTAGATTATATTGCACACACACACACACACATATTTTGCTCATGCTAAAAGCTACATAAAAAAAAAAGAAAAATACACACACACATTTGTGGAAGAGATAAATGTGCACTTTGAGTAAAATTATTAGTATCCATGTTTGTATTTTATATATTTATTATTTCTTAATTTATACTATTGACTAATCACAGACATTAATAGTATGCCTACATACATTTTAATATAATAACTGCACATGGGTAATAACTAATTAGCGTCATTGGTCAATATTTTTGACAGAATAATGCTAACATAAAACGACCATACTGGCACTGTTACCAGTAATCTTTTGACCCTTACCAGAGTGCAGGTCACTCAGAGGTGACACGATGTCATAACAACCACAAAGTGTCCACTCTTCTTAATGGCCTGCTGTGGTTGGCTGCAACTCATCGGTGGCCAATAGGAGTTAAGTATCATGTTTGAATTTTTAAAGAAAACCTGCATCCTGAATTGATCGTGGTGAACTGACACAGAACATTAGTAACAGCCCAGAAAGACTCATCTGTGTGAACAGGCCGGGAAGAGCTATCCACAACATTTCTGAACGTTTACTGGTTTGAAAGTGGTTGGTTATGTTGTGGAAATAACAGTTACATGTGCTCTTGTTAATGGTTTACAACTTGTGGTCTACAACATGAATGAAGTCCTTTAACATTTAACGAATCACAGATCTGTGCACATACTGTTTAATGTTCCCTTGCTACGCTGTGCTCTTCTTCTACTCATTATGTTGTGCTTACAAAAAAGATTATGGGGTTCCAGTTTGATAAAGGGGATTGAGGAGAGTCGTCAAAGAAAAGCTCTATACTATAATAGTGTAAATAGTAATATGACAGGAAAGGTTCTCAGTGAAACCATATTATTTCAAATATCTGTTGCCACTGTGCTATCTTATTATTAGATTTATAGTTACACAACTCTCTCTTTCTCTCTCTCACACACACACACACGCGCACGCGCACGCACCGACACAGCAGTATATAGAGTTAAACTTGATTTGAGTGACTGACATTTCATATGACATTTGGCTGGCCAGTGACAATTATTCCATACCATCCATTAAAACTAACCCCAGCCAAGCAAAACTAACAAAACCACACTAAAACTCTCCACTGTATACGCTCAGGCTAGAGGCTTAGTTTGGCAGCCCACACTGTGTTGGCCCTGTGGGGCCCCAGCGTGACCCCAGTGTGTGTGTGCGTGCGCGTGCAGGATGACTCCCTGGCCTCCACGCTATCTTTGTCCTGGTGCTGCTCGGCCACGACCCACTGAGCCAGTGGAAAACTCATTTAGGCCTAATTACATGGCTCCCCTGCTCTCTCGCTCTCGCTCTCGCTCTCTCTCTCTCTCTCTCTCTCTCTCTCCCTTTCAGCCCGTCTTCTTTCTCCTGCACTCTCTCCATTTCCGTCTTTTCTCTGTTCTCTCCTTTCTGGTCTCTTTCTCTCCTTGTGCTCCAGTTACCAGCTGAGAGGAACCTTGTGCTCTCATAGCCAGCCTGAACGAACACACACACACGCACACACACTTCATGAGTGCATGCACCCAAAGACACTGTTCATGAGGTCATAACACACACACACACACAGAGCTCAATCTTGTGTGTGCACAGACGATTATTACACAGTAACGCACAGTAACACACACAAGCAGTGGACATCCAACACGGTGGACACTAGGCCTTGGTATAAAGGCTTTCATTTGGTCTTTGTCCTTCACTCAGGTCAGCCATAGGTTAGAGCCCAGTCTTAATGAGTGCACATAACTTATACATGATTACCCTTCTAAGGGGCTATGGCCCCAAAACGCACACGCAGACACACACGCATTATGCATAGGCCTACATGAACGCAGAAACACAATAATGAACACACACACACACACACGCGCACTTGAGCTTTGTGGGGTCGGGAAGGTGAAATGTAAGGAAGCCAGGAGGAACCTTATCCTGGGACGTCAGAACATAAAAACACCGTCAGAACAAAAAAGTGATATTAATGATGGATGAGGGCATAGGGTCAGCAAATGGGTCGTGTGTCAGAGCTCCTGTCTTCCTCTCTCAACCTCCATCTTTAACAAGTGCCACGGCTGTTAACGCGCCCAGAGATATAAAAGTCCTAGAAGTTTAAAACCGCCAAAGCATGCCGTTTTTACGTAACATTTTTTCCACATGGGCATACTTGCTAATCATTGGCGCTCGCAGATTGCCAGCTGCTTTGGCATGCTGTCAATACAATGAAACTAAATGTATTAACATTCAACAGTCTACAGTATAGCCAAATAACATACATACACATTTTATGGGGTTAAATAGCCTGCTTTGAAATAAAGAAAAGATAGGCAGCTTTATAATATTTCATATATTATTTGTATTTGGCCCCGCCATAAGACATAATGACTTCTTCTTCCCCTAAGAAATTGAAAACACAGGACATTTTCTACCAGATACAGGACCACTTTGCAATATTGTAAATATCGACTTGCTTGAATGTTATTCACTACATAAACAACCATGTTTACAGCTCAACGCAATATTATAATGTTGATTCACTCCAGTAGAATGTGAAATCCAGTGCAGATTCTATGAGACTGAGAAGATTCTCTTTTTTTAAGAGACACACTGTAATTTCCCAATCTGATTATTAACACACTGATACTCACAGTTATTGGAAATAATTTTTACATTTGCAGAACCAGGCAAAGGATGGCCTGGTTACAGCATGTCAGATCAATATTCAGCTCATAAAACAGACGCCACCATTGCAGGAATTAATGTGCTTGTGTCTACCAACCCTCCAGAGACATAAAAATAAAAATAAAATCCATACTGCAACTACAAAAACAAATAACAAAACAAGAATAAAAAAATAAAAAAATATGTCTGCCACCATTGCCAGTCCTTAATACACTTCCAGAAAGTTTAGGTACATTGAGGATGTGGTATTAATTTCTATGGGAAATGCTTACTGCTGAGGAGTGTGATAGTTCTCAGGGGGAAGATGAGAGGCGCGGTTGAACTCAGAGGAAGAAACAGTCTTCAACCGCTTAATGATTCTCTGCTAATGGAGCGCAAACAGGTCACTTAGAAAGTACTCACTCTGGCAGCCAGTCAGGTCTACAACACGCACGCAGAGCATGCACGCACACAAGCCTACACTCACCAAAGCACGTATCTGCACACAATACTGTGCACTTGCAATAAACTACACATTTTGAGTCGGGCTTTGATGGTTTGTAAATAAGCTGCGCGCCAAGATCCACAGGACATTCAAACCAAAAGACCACTAGTTTCGACCGAAGTGCAGTTCCGGATACAAATAAATAAAATAAGTGTGCCATTAATGTATGACGTGTTTAACTTTCAGTAAGCTCCTGCAAATAACTGCTGTCAGTAAACAATTATAAATAATTGAGGAGACAAAAATAACGGTAGGCTACTGTAATTTGTCAGGCATTGAATGTGGTCAGGCAGTGCGTTTGTTTGTGTGCATAAGTGCCTTTCCAGATAACAAATTAATAACAGCTAATTCTGAAGACAATAGATTATAGAAGATACATTGACAAATAAAAATTAAAATAAAAAAAGTAGCCAAGTAAAACAAACAGCAATGCACACAAAGATAACTGCAATATGCCTACTCTATAGTAGTACACTATAATATAATATGTATGTAAGTACGTAATGTGTAATACACTACTAATCGATATTTTTCACCGTAGGACTAATCTCTATAATCTTTCACTGCACAATCAAAAAAATAAAAAATGCAGTTGGAACAACATAAAACTGCATTTTAATATACCCGGAGTGTATCTGGAGATGAATAAAGACAATAAACTTAGCTCATTCAAGAGCTAATGCATGTGGTTCTAGCCCCCTCTGCTGGCCATAATAGAGTAAGATAATGTTTTATGTAACTATAGTCATATCCCATTGCTCATTAGTCTCGCTGGCAAACTTTGATCCAGTAGGCATACACATTTGCATGACTTATGCAATCCAGAAAAGTTATAGTTGATTATGTAATTACTGCATGCACATGTAACCAGAGGCAAAAGATGACATTCTAAATAAAAGCATTTTCCCGCACAACAGAAGAACCATCTCTAAACATCTTAATTTGTAAACCCTAGTGATCTGAATTCTAAGTGAGAGGTCTATTAAGATCAGATTGTTGAGCCTGTATTTTTAAAAATGAAAGAGCTAGTAAAGTAAAAGCATGAATATATCTTTTCTTTTCATTTTTTCCATTTAATAAATACCGAGGGCATATTATGTATTCATTTCAATTTTTTAAGTTCAAAGTTTTATAAATAAAGTATACATTAATTAACAATATATTTATTAGAAGGAAATGGAAGAAATAAGCTGGCATGATTGCATATTCAGTAGCAATGACAATGAAGGAAACACTGGGCTCCCTGGCAGACAGGTTAACCGATATCAGATAGGATTACAGGTGATGATAGCATTCAGTCCTGACAAAGATTGTTACTACTTGCCCTAGCAACATCTTGGTCTTTTGTAAACACATAACAGGATACAAAACTTGCCTGTTGGTGCTGTTAACAAAGTTAATGTTTCAAGATTTAAAATATCACACACATGGTAAAAAGGCTACAACTGTAGATACAGAACCATAGTGGCAATGCATCTCAGGATTATCAAGAAACCATGTACAGTAAACTATGTACAGCACTTAAACAATTTCGAATACACAGCTAATCAAACGCTGTACGCCGCTTTTACACAATACTGTAAAATGGAGTACATTTGAGCGATTATGTATTCATAATCACAATGATTCATTACAATAATAATTGTCAACATATCCAAACGTCACATGAATATAACACCTTGGGCAGGAACATGTCATTTTATCAATTTAGGTTGATTACAACAGATTACAGCAAACACTTTAACTCAAATATAACAGCAGTTCTCAAAGTGCTGCAGACTGAGGATGTTGGTAAAATAATTTCCATGTTAAGAATAATATAAACCATTTCCTTTTAAGAATTTGAAGCATTATTTTTTTTTAATGACTGACACACACACACGCACGCACGCACGCACGCACGCACGCAGAGAATGGTACTGATTTTATAAAAGTACCACAAACACAAAATGTCAGCTTTTAATTGCATTAGAAGAAAAAAAAACAGTATATACAGTATACATGTGTGTGAATCCTACATGATAAAAATAAAAGATACATGAAAATGTATATATTTATATATATATTTTGTCATATAGCATTAACAGCCTTCATTTGGTCCTGGTACTGTAAATGTACCCCCCCCCCAATATATTTCCATAGCAAGCATGCAGAAGTAAGTTGGTGTCAGAACAGTCTAAAAAGCATACAGTCATCAAAAGCCTAACATTTATACAAGTGTAAGCAAATGGGCAAACTATGCTTTTTGAAACTTCCTATAATGCTTTAGTGAATTGGGCACACTTTGTAATTCACCCTTTGATATCACAGCCATTGAAAAATATACATTTCAAATATTTAACGTAGGCCTATACATTTATGAACAACGCAGTCATAAAAACATCAACATTGTTTTGAACTATTGTTCACTAAAACTGTAGTTACAGAGGCTATACAGTGACAAGCTACACTGCCAACCAAATACATATTAGATACATAATATAGAACAGAACTACTGATTGCCTGTGATAGTGGCTGGTAGAGATGACACAACATTTGAGGCTAGGCCTCACAGGGTAGATTGTGTTCACTCACTATTACAATGAAAAGCTTGTAAGGTCCTATGCTACATACAGTAATTCATTCATCATCAAGGATAAACCTTTTTAAAAGAGAACATGTTTTAAAAAAATTTAAATTCAAATATAAAGGAAGAGGGCTTTTAAGATTTTAAATATATTTATATATAAAAAAAATACATGAAAATACAAAAATGTTGCTAAAAAAAAAAAAAGTGTAACCTATAGCTTGTAAAATACTTAAAGCTTATTTACTTTGAGTTTAACTTTAAAACACTGATCTGTTTGACTTTTAAGGATTAATATTTCAAACAACATTTTCAGAATTTCATATGTACATTTCATTTTTGCTTGCATCTTTCTAGCTGTTACACATTCCTCTGTCTATTTCTAAGCATGTGTATGCCACTTGACGTCAAAGACAACTTTCTTGCACTGTAAGACAATGTGCACAATGCAGGGTAATACATGAACAGTGGTGATTGTCTCTGCGTCCATTGCGTATTGCAGGAGTCACCTATTAACACAGCGTAAAAACACAACAACATGGCAGAAGCGTACTGTATACAAAATGTGGCTTTGAAAACGGCAACAATAAAGTACACTGATAAGGTGTTGAATATTACTGACACAAGTAATCCTTATACTCTCCTATGTGACTTCCTATTACACGGGCTACATTAAATGTACACCGTTGGATGTTAATACGTTTAGTTTCATTGTATTGACAGCATGCCAAAGCAGCTGTCAATCTGCGAGCGGCAACGATTATGCTCCCAGTAAGACCATAAGACTGCGAGCGTACACAAGAGACAGGCGTAGTGTGATTGGGCCAAGACCACCTGGATACAGTAGTAGCTAGCAAACGATATTGGAATAATGGAATTGTGGACTGAGAAGGATGCCTGAAAACTAACAATCAACACAATTTAACACATCTTTAGATGTTCCAACTGGGCATTTGAGCTGTTCAGAAATTATTGTTTGTGTGTAGTGTATGTGCTTAGAAAGAGATCTATCCTCAACCATCACTTTGTTTGAAAAAAAAAAAAAAAACAATGTTCCATGTGGAAAGTACCATGTTGCCTTTGGTTGGATTTCAGCCTGCTGTGCTGGCACCTATACTGTATGTTGAATATGGTCTTGTCTCTATTATGGCCTTTCATTGTACTCATGCAGGAGGAACATTGACCTAGCTGATTGGGAAACTCCATGCATCGTTAACATCCCTCAGCCTGAGTGTGAGCTTTTTCATGTTGTAACAACATAGGTCCAAGGCGGTTGGAATGTTGGTCACATGGTGATATAATGTTGTGGCATCCATTTAAAAAAAGGAAAACCAAATAGTTATTATTATTATTATGATTATTATTATTAGTTGCCAGGACGTGGCCTCATGATATTATTCTGAGGTTGGAATGTTTATAAGATGGTGATCCACTGTTGGTCCATCATGACATCACTGTGTGACATCACACGAAGAAAGAAGGAAAGAAAGAAGGAAATAAAGAAATAAAGAAAATCATTGTCTTGCAAGTCAACGGTCCAGTCATTTGTTTTCTATGATAATGCGAGCACAAGAGTATAAAAATTGCACGGTGGTCTCCTCCATCGGACCACACTGGTCTACCATTACCTCCTAAAAGTGTAACTGACAGTCCGTTTTCACCATGTGTCCGTTTTTACGACATGCTGGAGCAGTGGGCTGATGGAGAGCCCATCTGGGTCAGTACCTTATCCAGCCACTGGAGGGGGCCATTGAGGTGCAGCTCTATCCAGCATGGAGTACTGGTCACCGTCTGCCGCCTGGAGAGACACAAGCGAGTCGGGTGGAGGATTCAACACAACAGGAAGCATCGTCAGTAGATGCTGCTGTAGCACATCATCATGCTCACCGTTTATGTTTGAAATAACCATGCACAAAAGTGTACATAGTAGAATATGTGAGCCCATACTCCCCATAAGGAGGATAGGCTTTAGTAGTTGTTTACCAAAACAACAATATTTGTGTGGCAGTGACAACAAATCAAATGTGTGGAAAACATAGCCTAGCTCTGCCCCGACTATGCTCTCAGCTAAAATGTGTTTGCTGAGATACTCTGGAAACCCTGTTCGCATTGGTGTTTTCACAGCCACCCTGCTGGCGGTCCAGAATGGGTTAGTGAGATGGCGGTGAAGTCACGAGTGTTTCAAAATGGCGGTAGAGCTAGATGAGGCGATGAGAACAGTTGTAGCAACGTCGATTGCTTCTGCGCTGTTCAACAGTTTCAGAATCAACCAGAAGAGGGAGACAATAACTGGTAACACTTTCCAGTGGAGAGTGACCAGACCATATTCACTTTGTGAACATTGTAAAATACACACCGTATGGAGAAAATGTAGAAGCGCACATGCGTACACACACACACACACACACACACACACACCTGTACTCTGCGCCCCAGCCCTTGACGAAGCTCATGCGGATGGTGCACATCCTGGTGAGCTGGTAGACCGCCTCAAAGCCCTGGTTGACCGACTGGGCGAGCAGTGCAGCAAACTCCTGGTTGTTGAAGATCTTCAGGTTACACCCTGACACACACACACGGACAGAAGACCCCGTTAGAAGAGCCTAGGAGGGTAGTTAGCTGCCTTGACCGCTTCTCAGGTCAAGAGACAGACAGACAGATATAATATAATAATAATAATATTAATATTATCATTATTGCTATGACTGTGTCCTTTAAGTTTAAATGTTACCAACTGTTATTGTTCTTATTGTCATCACCACTGGTGTTATTACTGTGGTATATCCTATTGTTTGTAATATTGTTGTTCGTATTGAGTGCTACCTGCCTGCTAGCTTTGGAAATACTGTTGTAATAACTGTCATGCTAACAAAGCCATGTAATAAAGCCATTTAGAACTTGAACAGAGAGAGAGAGAGAGAGAGAGAGAGAGAGAGAGAGAGAGAGGACCGGGTGTTATGTTACCCCTGCCACAAATGGGACAGTGCCTGAAATGTAATGCTTAAATACCAATACGTATGTGATATTTTATTGCATTTATTTTCCTTGTTTCTAATGTATACCGGGTTTAATTTACCCATTTTCATCTGCTCTTGTTATTACTATGTTATGTTATTACGCTCTATAGTTTACTTTAATCAGATTAATATAGAGAAGAAGAAAAAAAGTATAATATACTGAAATATGTACACTGTTACGTCATACTAATAAAGTGATTTTAAATTGAGACAGAGAGAAAAAAAAAACAACCTGGTGGTATCTTGCAGACTGTGGCAGGGTGCCAGCCATATCGCTGGTTGCAGTTCGGACTCTGGACAAAGATGGCGCTGTCGCTGAGGCACTCGGCAAACACCTCCCCTCCAATGTAATACAACCGCACGCCACGGCCTGCAGAAAGGAAGGACGTCAAGAGAGACACACACAGGCAAATATTATTAGATAAGTAGATCCCATTACAAATACAGACCTTTCCCTGGCAGCCAACAGGCTTACAACACATGCAGAGCTCACTACATTCCACGCACCGCCGACGTATTCAATTTGCATATCGCTCATGAGCTGTGGCCCAGCCCTCTCTAGTGTCCAAATTGCCAGCTCGGGGTGGGCGTGTCTTATGCCAGCGACAACTAGAACTGGCGTGAGGTACAGCAAAATTTGTCAAACGCACAAATGTGAGGGAAATGTCTGCATAAATACTATTATCACTCTATGGACCGTGCATATGCACTAGTTAACAGCGAGGGATTTTAAGATAGCGATCGAAAAGAAGATACAGAGAACATCTGTCCTGCCATTGGTAGTCACTGAACTCACCAACGGCTCGCTGGAAAATTGCATAAAATTTTAAAGTTAAAACCACTGTCGCCGAGAAACACTGGCGTCCGTTGGAAATGATTTGGAACGTGCCTCTTGGCGGTCACCGGTTAGACACGACCGGTGACCCGTGGAGTGAAGTGTGTGCGTAGTACCGATATGCCTCCTCGTCATCTCCACCGTTGCGTTTCTGTTGACGTTACTGAGGAGGCCCAGGCAGAAGCGCTCAGAGTTGGAGGGGTCAGTGAAGCCGTCCACCGTCAGCGAGGGCTGGGAGGCGTGGAAGGTCTCCCCGACGCGCTGGTTCAGCTCGTAGTAGGCTATGGAGCACCAGAAGGCTGGTTCGCTGTACGTCACCGGCTGCAGGTCTGCACGGGGGGGCGAAAGGGTTAAATAATTCCCTGATTCATTAAATGCGTTGCTTGAGAAACGCCCACCCCCCCCACACGTTCTGGTCTGCATACAAACATAGGCACAGAAAATGGAAGGTTTGTAGAAACACACAGTATGGCCTTACCCAGGCTGTGACTAACTGGAGACAAGGTGCTGGGTGACAGTTCTGCTGGAGAACCTGGCAATAAGACAAGGTTATATACATGAGAAGCCGCTTGCTAGCTGGCTAACTAGTTAAAACATACTAAATACTTCAGGCAACATTAAAACACACGTTGGCTGCACATTGAGCCGTCTGTCTTTATTATCATAAAGGCAAGATACTGTCTACATATTTACATATATGTTGTGGAGACATCGTTAACGGCTATCCTCCAGTCTACCTGATTCCATACTTTGGTTCATCTGCTGGTCACTTGTCTCTCCATCTTCACTCATGTAGCCAGGTGGGGGGGTCTCTGGAATACACACACAAACGTGACATAAGAATTCATATATAACAGAGCACGCAGTGCTAGTGACCCACTGCCAAGGTAATATCATTTGGAAGACATGATTTCATGTTCACAAAAAGGCATCAACACAAATCAGGTGTAGCTGTTAAGGTGTTAACCGATGTGACGAACCATTTAAAATGAGACGTGGCAAATCTTGTATCAATCCCAGTGTGGTCATCGGTTGGTGCTGACCTGGTATGTAGTTGTTCGGGGGGTCTATGCCTGCTGGGAAGTTGGTGTTTTCTGGGATAGAGTGTGTGTAATCGTCCAGAGGAGGCAGTTCTGTCAGGATCTCTGTGTGGCGTGGCACCAACACCGGTGGCAGCACTGGGAATAGAACAGCACGGCCGACTTGAAAGACACTGTTATCTTTCCATTTCAGTGGGTGTTGCACGGTTTTAATCGTGCCACAGCTTGATTGGTCGTGGAGTGATCAGATAAATCGGCTACGATTGTTGATCTATTCAGAGTGAAATCGACCATGTCATCTTCCC
>JAODUH010031012.1:21305-47951 GCA_027564835.1 Typhlichthys subterraneus
ATTGGTCGTGGAGTGATCAGATAAATCGGCTACGATTGTTGATCTATTCAGAGTGAAATCGACCATGTCATCTTCCCCAGATGACACATCACATAAACGGGTCCCATAAAACCAATAATTGAAAAGCTTAAATATAGGTCCCACTTCGCAATAAGGGCCTGTTATAATTAGATGTTCCATCATCATGGTCATGTTCTAGCTTTGCGCTGAACATTTGAGACATTTCAAAATTAATCTATCCCTGGTATGTCAGAACTAATAGAGGGCTCTACACAAAATCTAATTCAAATGGAATTTTTCTTTTAATCACGGAAGTGTTTTACATAAGAAATGAGGTTTGTAAACCAAATCAATCTTCACGTGTATGCACACACAAACAATAATCTCTATAGAGAAAAACAAACATTCGCTTTTACGCTATATAAAATTTAAAATAAACTCTGAATCGTGTGATGCATTCATGCTTTCTGCATGCTGTCAGTCAACAGTGTCAATCAAAGATGGAATGCAGAAGAGAAGAAAACAAACTCATGCCCTTTCCTGCATATGAAATAGCAGCCAATAAACACAACACAATGGTCTTGACAGGGGCGGAGCAACAGTACACCACGTGTACCACACAATAATTACCGGGGGTCTCCACTCTCTGGTAGTGGTAGGGATTGACACACACTTCATCCTTCTTCATGTTGAAGGCGTACTGGCAGGCGTCGATGGCCCGGAGCTCGTGGTGGCTGTGGAGGTCGGGCCATCTCCACAGACGGCAGTAGATGACATGGGGAAGACCTTTTCTATGAGACACCTGCAGACGGCCGTCTAGGGACCTGTGGGTGGAAGCAGAGCCATGTAGAAGAGAGAGTCGTGTCAACTATGTTCACTCCAATGGACGTCTTTTTCTTTTATTTTTTTTCACAGCAATGGCGGATCGTGGAACGGTAAAACAGTTCCCGGAAGTTATGCATCGTTATTTATCGATTCAAATTGCCCACAAAACAACTTCCTGGAACTGCTTTTCGTCTCCATTGACCACGTGACCAAATGTCAAACTTCCGTTGACGCGACTCTCTTATATATATATGGCTCTGGGTGGAAGTTGTGGGGTACAACACTCAATATCTCACTTTAACTGCCTTTATCTGTTAGTTAGTGGACAATATTTCATGATGTACTGCTTGGCTTCACATCACACTTTGTGGGTAGACTGCTTCAGAGACAGATGGCTCAACACTGATGCAATTTATCTTGATTAGGGTGTAGTACTTTGGTTTTGACACTCCCAGCCAAAAGGTACACACCTGCACCAAATTCTTTGTACTTAGTCCGGATTTTCTCTCTCTCTCTCTCTCTCTCTCTCTCCTCCCCCCCAAAGGCTTACCATCTACTGTATCTACACAATAAAACATAATTAGACAATAATTTTGCAAACCAAATTATAGGCCAGTTTAGCCAAAGGCATGTATGCTATTGTGTGCACATATTGACTGAATTAAGAAAAGTAAAATGGGGTGACTGGTTGTCTGATGTTTGACGAGGCTCTTGCAATTAACCGGCTTTGAAAGTGTTTTGAGATTCTGCAAGTTTATTAGGCTCTGAACAAGCACTCGTCTCCCTGGAGCACTGGGATTCCTGAGCTAATTCCTGCGTAACCTGACGCTTGATGTGCTTACTCACTTCCTACGCACAGCAAGATTTCCTGCCAATGGTCATACCAGACCACATGAGCTCTAAGCAGTCTAGCTCCCGGTTCTATGGATGGGATTTCATGATTACTACTTCATGTTTTATTTAAATGTTAAAGCCCAGCTGTAGTTCCTTGATGATGTATGCATATTCTACATTGCCATAGCATTTACTTTAAATGACCGTAATAGCCAGAAATAGTCAGATTATTAAAGTATATTCATAAACCATGCACAAAGAAGAAGCACACCTGGGAAAATCTATATATGGCGTTTCTGTGCATGTGTGTGTGTGCGTGTATTCACCTGCTATGGTCTTGATATCCATACATGCCAGATGAGTCCCATTGCTCTATCATATGGCCTGAGCCCAGACCCCATAGATCCGAGCAATTACTGCACACACACACACACACACACACACGCACAAACATAAAACGGACACACCCACACAGAATCAACATGCACACGCAAGACAAAAACAGGTAGATGGTAAACATGAGATGTTTTGTTGCATATTAGTAGGATGACATCACAAGCATGCTTCTCTCTTATTGGCAGAGAGGACACACCGGGTTCCTCTTCAATAAGAGAACATGGTTGGATGGCAGCTGACTATGTGACACATCTGGATCGGACACACAGTGGCAGGCAGACAGAATGATAAATCACTACACAACCTACTGATGAGATGAGCGATTGGTTGCCTACATAACATAACATGTGATTTAAGATATTTATAATATACTGTAATATAATATAATACACTGATATTTCAAATCAGGATTGTAATTAACACTTAAATATGGTGAAATGCACATTTAAATATTGCACCTTGTAGTTTTGTTAGATAGCTACTTGGGGTTTGACTTTAGACATTTTACTTTGTGCTGACTTTTTCCAATACACCCAAGATATCCTCATCCTCCCACACTGCCCGAGAGAGCACATTCCATTTAAATATAGTGAAAACATGAGCTCGCGTTTGCCGAATGTGTGATGTAAACATTTAGTGAAATAAATAAAAAAAACACAAAAAAACATGCTGTATACGACATCAATACAACAGTGAGATGTGAATGGGATAACAACAGTGTGTACACGCGTACAAAAATCATACAAAACCAGAAGAATCAGACAATGTGTGTGCAGCACTTGTAACTGACCCCAGTTACCAAGTCGCTACGAGAGGCTCTGGCTGAAGTGGTTCCTACCCGACATTGCTTATCTAAATAAGCACTGTTCAAAGCCACAGCACCCCATACAGACAGTGATATCTCTGCACAATATCCGCAGACCTCTCTAATCTTCCTCTACCACACCCTTCCTTCCTGCACACCTACAATGCAAAAGACACGGGTTCAAAAAACCCGTGCCGTGCTTACGCCTCTGCATCGAAGGGCAGAAGAGCGCGCAGCACATGAGCAGCTTGGGAAGTCTATTATTTCGGCATGGCTCAACAGTTGTGTTTACCGTTACGGAGGAGGAGCGATGGTATCACACCTTTTCAGTACATTCCTCTGATACAACTGCGGTGGAACGCCATCGGAGGCTGTGTGAAAACGTCAATCGGAACTTAACCTTAAACAGATAGTTGGCCGGCACCGGTACTGATTTACAAACGATGCTAAACTTTTTAGGATGAAGGAAAGGAAGGTTCATCTGTGCAACACATCCAACCTAGATCAACTGAACTATTTTCACGGAGATGGACTGATTAGAGAGTTTGCTGAGCATACCATCTTCCCCAGCTGCAACCTTTGGTCAATAGCCATCCCTTTGCCCTCCCCTCTATAAGCTATTCCAAACACTGGAGCCTCACATTTAATAACACGACATACAAAACAGAGTCAACACATCATGGTGTACTGTATAGTTGTAGCGGCGAGCAGGTTACCACTGCCACAGAGCTCTAAGCAAAGCCGTAGGAAGGCTTAGATCAATATCAGGACACAACACTACACCGGACTACAGCAGACTAATGTAATAGACCTGCCATTACAGCACAGAGGAAGAAGCACAGCGTGGAACAGAGAAATAAGAGAGGGAATGAGGAAGTCGGGTGATCTGGCATTGCAGTAGGCTAGATGGTTGTATAGCACTGCTGGTGAACTGAGGTTTGGCAAGTAGTACGGGCTGCCCAAGTGTCCCTGAGCAATGCAACTCGTACTGACGTCAGGGAAACACGGACCTGTTTGTTTGTGATGTTTCTCACAAGACTACGTGTATAGCCCCGTGTGTGTGTGTGTGTGTGTGTGTGTGTGTGTGTGTGTGTGTGTGTGTGTGTGCGCGCGCTCTTATAGTAGCCTTATTAGTCAAGTCTCTAGGGGAAACCAAAGCCTGCTAATGAGGCAGACAGCCGCATCCCATAATAATAATAATACAACCATTATATGTTCCAGTCTTAACGAGTCAACGGCAAAGAGGGGATTCTGGTACCCTCCATTACAGCCAGATGTTTCCTTCCTTCGGGTTTCACTTCCTGCTGGCACAGGGCATTGTGGGAAGAGGAAGTGAGCCCAGCGTTGCACAACTCAAACATCTCTTTCAACAAGTCCGTTTATTAACGGCATGTGACCCATGTTCTGTGTTGGGAAGGTGTGTGTGTGTGTGTGTGTGTGGGTGTAAGCCTGTTGAAATCCAGTTTGTGTGTCGCAGAGAAAGTCAGTGAGAAGCGAGAGTAACACGTTATGGTGCACATTGCCGATGTGCATTATGTGTGAAAGTGCAATGTGTGTGGGCATATAGGGCTATCCAGTATATCGTTAGGACTCTGTGTAACTGTAACGTGTATTGTGTGTGTATAGTCAGCTACTGCAAGCCGATTGTAAGCTAACTAACTGTAGGTCAAATTCACCAAATATCTCCTCACATTCTGCCATCTTACCGTTCTCTGTGCGTGTTGAAAAAAAAAGTATCTGATGTTTCTACACAGCCCTGGCTCCGTAAATAGCAACATAAACAAAGTGGCCAACACCGCTCACAACAAAGTCGCAGTACAACCAGAGTTCTACGCTTTGCCTCACAATGCGTTTCAATGTGTGAGGCGGCGCTGTGGAGGGGTATTGTTTTGATTTGAGCTAGAAGTTAGCAAGCGTTCTGGAGAATAACTAACCCTGCCTTTAAGTCATAAGAACATCCATTACAATCTCAATGACTGTGAATCACTCTCCAGCAGCCCACCTGGGGATGGTGACACACTTGGTGTTGCTGTTCTGCGTGCTCACGGCCTTCTCCAGCTCCTCCAGCTGACCGGTCTTCTTCACCTTCTTCACCAGGCTCTTCACCGCCTTCTCGCACCACTTGTCCTCCTGCCCACCCCCGTTCTGCTCCCCTATGCCTCCCCCCGTCGCTCCTCCGCTGCCCCCGGCGGTCTTCTTCCACCCCAGGAGACGTTTCACCACGGGGGGAGTGAAGGGGAGGATGGACGACATGGCTGTGTGTGTGTGTGTGGAGGAGGGGGGAGGGGGTGGGGGGGGGGGACGTTGGTGTGCTGAAACGCCTCGATCTGGTGTAAGGGAGAAGCGAGAGTAACACGTTAAATCTAACCCAACAGTCAAAGTTAGCAATTAAAATAATAAAAACAACAGTAGAGGACCTGCATTCCATATTA
Organism: Typhlichthys subterraneus; assembly: GCA_027564835.1. NCBI lineage: Eukaryota > Metazoa > Chordata > Actinopteri > Percopsiformes > Amblyopsidae > Typhlichthys > Typhlichthys subterraneus. Next base: position 26,598 of record JAODUH010031012.1, read on the forward strand.
GGAAAGATGAAATGTGCCTGACTTACAGCCACCATAATATATAATAGAGTATAGGCTAGGTGAAATGCTCTATAGGTTGTTTGGTAACAACAACAACCTTACCAGACAGACAAAAACACAAAATTACTCAAAGTACCAAATCATTTTCACAATAATCATAATTATCTATACGATGAGGTACACACAACCCGTAGTTTAAGAAACAAAAGGCATATTGGTGTGGTAAGCAGTGCAATGATTTTACATTTTTAAAATAAACAATAAAAAAAGTAAAGTTAGATGTTGTTATTTGGAGTTATACCATAAAGGGGCTATTGAGTAGGCTAACTAAGTAAATATCTAAGATCAACCCCTACAACTACTATCCAAAAGCCTTCTTTCTAACAGTTGTAGTGTCTTAGTGATAGTCCAAAACAAATTAAGCATTGAATAATATACTTCTGGTACAAGGTTGTGCAAATCTGGAAATCAGGAAACAAGCATAGTGTAAAACGCAAGACCAAATATATTTGATGTTTATATGCAGCAGATCGAATATTGACAATACGCTGCTGTCGACTGAAAGTAAAGGGTTTTCTTGCAGACGAAACCATAGACAGGACAGGACGTGCACACGACAGACACACAGCACACAATAATAGGCTATACTAAACAGAGAATTAGTAATGGACAATAGGCTAGCTGCGCCCTGCGAGCCAAACCACTTTGATAGACTTAATACATGTAGTTTTTGACAGATGTCTGTCATATAAACACCGAAGTCAGTTGTTGAGCTTTCTTTTGTCTCTAAATCATAGTTCTGCCCCCGAAACTCAAACAACCTTGCTACTTTGTGTCACAGACAAATAAACAGGTCTGTTGCATATGCCTCTTACATGGAAATAGGTTTCATAGTTAGCACGCTTACCCTGAGCGTATGTATTGGAAAGCCGTACGGTCAGTCAGGCACCTGTCGGGAAAATCCTATTTGTCCATCTGGAATCCATGTAGAAATACTTTAATGTGTTTTTTCCTCTCCAAGCCGCCGGGATGATGGCCCCTCATTCAAAGTTCAACCTAACTTAATCACACAAACACAAACCCTCTACGCTTTCCTCTACCGCCTTTCTTCCCCAATTGGCCAATGATAGGGCAGTAAATGAAAAACCCGGTACACCCAGGACCAGTACGGATTTTCTATTGGTCTATGTCTGCGTCCTTCAAAAGTTATTCTGTATAATGATATAGATGATGCAAATCATAGATATTTGATGCATTCTGAGAACTTCTGCAATTGAGGATATAATACAAATAAATAGCATAGCCTATAAATTAGAGTGTCATACAGACCGAAAATGCATTAAAAGGCACGTATTATTTCAGATTGCATGGCATCCAGTGTACTTAACAGTGGATGCCTATAATTATCTAAATGTTGGCCTGCTTGCTGTCATTAAATCAAAGCTTGTGTAAACGGTATTGACTATTGTTGTTCTCGTTGCCAGGAGCTCGGTCCCACAAAGAAGCACATCAATGCTCAGGCAAACAAGTAAACTAAGCATTGTAGGTATGGCTTGCCCGCGATGCAGAATTACGTTTTGTCGTTTGACGTCGTAATTTTTGGAGAAGCATAAAACGTTCTGCATTGGAGACTTTAAACAGAAGAGAGACACGCTCCACTGAAATTGGTAGGCGAAATCATCAGTAGTATTATACTTTTAAGATATTAATTTAGGACAGATTGTTTTCAATATAGGCTACAAAGTATAAAATAAGAATGCCCGCTGAAAATATACATTAGGGCTAGGCTACATTACCCTGCAAATAATTAATGTACATATAGATCAATCTTACATTATGGAACTGAGGCAAATAAGCGTACATTGATGCGCTCGCTGAGGTCACCAAAAGTAATGGTATACACATGCAAACTAATATGCGCCTGTAAATAATTTGCAAATTAGCCTACTTCAAAGTCATAATGTGAAGATGCAGTGTTGTTCTGAAGTTAGCTGTTAAATATTTTCTTCTCTCTTCACAACAAAGTCATGACGTTAATTGCGTCTTCAACGATTAGCACACTGCGCTCATCCCATGGTCTCGCCAGCCGGCGTTAATATTCTGCTGCGCGTTTGTAATTACGGTAGGACTACAAAGTCTGCAGCAGACTTTTAGAGACGGTCACCTTATCTATATATATTATTTATTATGGCTTTGAATCGGGAATAGTATGGAATAAGAAGTTATTCTAAAACAAGATGTGTATAATTATCCAAATATATTACTGTTCAGTAGCCGTCAATATGTTACCTCAACATTCTTATGTGTACTCGTTCTGGTTTACTTTTTCTATGTGCCTATGAATTTGGCTATGGAAACATTTAACTGGAAATCTGAAGATACTTTAATCTAAAGTAAGGCGCGATTCAGTATTATTTGGCATGGTCATAAGGTTCATGATTGATCTTTTACAAATATTGGAATATTTAGGCATAATTCCATTGTGTTCTTGTTATGGGTGTCCTCCAATTATTTCCACTGTGAATAATACCCCCCCCCCCCCAGCTCCTAACCCACAAAATCACTAGAACTTCATGCCTTCATTGTAAATTAATTGATTTGCCTAGTAAAATAAATGTAAATAAAAAGTTAATGTAGTCATCATGTTGGACCTTGTATTTTTTAAACACATTTAATAGGTTTGCTCATAAGTCAAATTAATTATTGTCACTTGTATTATTGATGCCCTTCTCTACTCTAGTATAGATTATATATTATATATTATATATTATGGATTATAGATTATACTATTATATTTTCAAAATCTAAATAATCAAATAATTAAAATACAGTACATTTTGTTAAATTAAGCCACCAAATAACTCAATGTGTGATATATTCATGTTTGACCATATTTAAGATAATAATAGTTGTTTGTCAAAAATCTAATTATTACCCTGATCATGTCACATATACTGGCCTTGTCACATACCATAGCCAGTCTCTTTAAAGTATTATTTCTTTAGATGTACAAAGTAAAATGTATCCATGGGCACAGCAATCGACCTCCAGGACAATAATCAATTGGAATTATGAGCAAACCAACAGATAAGTTATTATGGAAGATCAATAATTAATGTAGGCTATATTATTTTATCGGGGGTTAACTTTAAGTTTTCATTTCTTTAGATTTCCATTTTACAATTTTTCTATATGTGACGGCATACAAAACAAGAACGCGTTAGAACCCATTAAAATATTGGGCTATACACAATTTAGATTTTTGTCTTGACTATTTAGACCTATTTAGATTCACAATGAAGCAATGTGATCATACTCTAAAATATATTACAAAGAGTTGCCGTAGATGCACTAATACAAGCGCAATAGGCTACAGTAGGCTATAAACACAAGCTGGAGATGGGGCTACAGAGGCCATTTGTACCGATGCTCACAAGAGTGATTGAGCGCATGCTCCAAGCGAACTTTTCTCAATTCGTTTACCTGTGTGGAGATCACCTGTTATTTATCGCTCTGTGGCAAATGATGGTCTACGACTGTTTTTACATGTGGTCGTGCTTTCTTCAATAGTCTCGCTATGCTGAAGGTTGGTTTAGCCTAGTGCTGTCTTTATTTGATCGACTTGCTTTCTAAATAGAAAATTAACCTCACATCGCTGCGCTGTTTCTCAGACGGATTAGACGAGTGGCTTACATGTAAGTATTTATTCTTAAAGTATTTTACTAGTTTATGTTTAGAATAATGAGAGATAGATATCAAAAAATAAATGCTAAGGATAGATTTTGTTACACTCAAATTTACCGTGGGACGTTCATCCGACCATATGGTAGGCTATTTCATAAAACCTAAGCAAGCAGCATTTGTTTATACAATGTTGAGAGGAACCCTAGGTCTATAGAACATCTAAAGTTTGTCTAGCTGCCTGCAGGGGCTAGAGCCTACTCCTGCATATACCCTATTATAAGAATGATGCCAGTAGATAATAGGCCACCAAGGAGTATATCACCTAGGAGACACTATAGAGGTTTGGTTGTGGTTACCACACCCAATGGTGAGCTATAGATGTGCTTAATTAGACCTGCGGCTTTCAATGCTGCATTCAATGACATTAAGTAAATCACCTATTCTGTCTTTTCTAAATGATCTAATTACTAGGTCTAATACGTGTGTCTTTTTATACAGGCAAACAGGGTGATGGCCCGCTGTCGCTGTAATGGAAAGGTTATATGCATGTGTCTTCTACCCTTTATGATGACCGGCCACCTTCTGATATACATATTGGTGTCAATATTCGTCACCATGTCCTCCTACACGCCGCCTCAAATAACCATCCACTACATTGCGCCGGGGGCTTCGTCCAATACCAGTGATTTGGCCTCACATCCCGTGTCCCCTTTCTGGAACCTTCTCCTAGAGGAGAGCGCCCTGTGGAACCAGCTGCAGCACATCTGGGATCGGCAGTACAACCCGATATTGCGAGGGAACTCGAGCAGAGTGAGACGGAATCCCTCCCGGGACATGTTTCCCTTGACGCCGCTGGAGAACAGGTGTGTTTCAGACTGTGTGTCGTACAGGTGCGTGGTCCCTCATCCGCACTACACCAGCGGCTTCCCGGAGCATATCAGGGCGTTCATCAGCTCCATGCATTGCAGGGACTACCCGCTTCGCATCAACCAGCCCGACATATGCGGTGGGAACGGCAGCTTTGGCTTCCACAACCCCATGCTCCTGATGGCCGTCAAATCTCAGGTGGGGAACTTCGACCGGCGGCAGGCCATTCGTGAAACATGGGGGCGGAACGGTTTCGTGCAGGGAGAGACGGACGGCAAAGGTGGAATGGTGAGGACGGTTTTTCTGCTCGGCAGGCAGGACGCAAGCACCGGCCCTTTCCCTGACCTCAGAGGCCTCTTGGAGCTGGAGAGCCAGCAATACGGAGACATCCTACAGTGGGATTTCAGGGACACTTTCTTCAACCTAACCTTGAAGGACCTATTGTTCTGGCGCTGGTTCGAGCAGCACTGCCCCTCGGCCAGCTTCATCTTCAAGGGTGACGATGATGTGTTCGTGCGTACGAGCGCCCTCCTGGATTACCTACACAAGCGATGGGAGGAGCACGTCATGTGGCGAGCCGGCACCAACAAAACGGACGCAGAGATGGATTTGTTCATGGGGGAGGTCATTACCAACGCGAGCCCAAGCCGTGAACCGTCCACTAAATACTACATCCCAGAAAAGTTCTACCATGGCGTGTACCCTTCCTATGCTGGCGGGGGTGGGGTGGTGTATTCAGGTTCCCTTGCGTCGCGCCTGAGAGATGTTTCAGAGAGAGTTCGACTGTTTCCCATTGACGATGTTTATTTGGGCATGTGCCTGCACAGACTTGGGCTGTCGCCCAGCCACCACCCGGGGTTTCTAACGTTTGACCTTCCGGAAAGCGACAGGGGGAATCCGTGCTCCTACAGGTCTGTGTTGCTTGTACACAAGCGGAGTCCAAAAGAGATGATCTCACTGTGGAAAGAGCTGCAGAGCCTCCATGCTAAGTGCTAAGGCCCATTTGTCAGTCAAATGGGCTCCGGAAGAGTGCTGACAGAAGATATTTTAATATATTGTCCTCTTGAGAAATATGTGACACTGAAATACCTTCCATCAAATGAATGTACTTGAAAACATGCCTAAATATCTATATGGCATTAAAAATACTCCAATGGTGGTTATTGGCTACCCAAAAGTGCTGTAAAAGCATGTTGTTTACAAATGTTCGAAGTGAATTTAAATACACTGAATGTTCAGTTCCTATATTTATTTTTAAATATTTTTGATTGCTTCTATGTTTTTCTAGAATAGACCTACAAATAGTTGGCATGACAGTAGCTGTCCTTTCCTAGATGTTATATAATTTCAATTATAGGACTTCATTATTAAATTAACTTATTTGTAATATAGTATTGAAATAAATAAATAAATGAAACGTTTTCATTATTTTTCTGTTCCATATATAATTCCTCACTATTTTATATTTTTTACACAATATATTATAATGGATTACAGGTTAAACAGCACATATATCCCTAAAATGTATACTTTCCATTCACACACAAGACAATAATCTTATTTCAGTATTATAGGTAGACAAAACTATAATGTATTTATTTATGTATTGTCTCACTGACTATATTTTATTTTATTTATTTTAATTTAACTCCTTGGAAAAAGTCACAAGCAGACCCCTTATAACCCCCACCGGTCACATGTGGAACTGCAGGACCAGTGGGGGTCAAACTTTACAGAATAACAAAGGGAGGCGTGAGGAAAAACTATGAGGAGAGGGAGAATATGGGATGAAAGCCTTCTAGGACACGAGGGGAGAGGACTGCAGGGACAATGAAAGGAGCAACAAACTGACACAGCAACAGACAGACTTAGGCAGGGACTCTGTTGCCCTCCAGTCAGAAATAGCTCTTCTGCGACTTGTACTTATTATTGAAATAATACATCTTGGCTATAGTGCAGTGCGTTGTTTTTACTTCTCTCCTCCTTTGTGCTGGTATATACTATTGTTGTCTGTTCTGTTTGTTGTGCCACTAAAGGCCACTACTTCTGCCCCACTAAGGAGAAGCCCTATTGAGGGTGTTAGCAGGTATGGCTTCCGCATGCTAACATGTAACCAAGCAGGCAGATGATGTAAAACCAGGCGTAAACAGTGCATTTAATCCATTAAACCAACATTGTAAAGCCAAACATTCATTAAACCGTCTGATTTTGCAAAGCTATTTCCTTACTGGAGAGCTGTGGTAGCATGTGGTTGGAGCAAACACCTGGTTAAGCATACTAACTTTCTGGACCTGGTCTGTGGATGGATGAGTGGTTGCTGATGCTGTTGTTGAACCCTCGCCCTTCCCCCCGCCCCGACATTATGGAGCAGGTGTTTGGCTGCCACAGGGGTGTGTGTGTGTGTGTGAGGCGGGGCTATGGAGCACAGTGACCAGGGACAGAGAAACACACAAACCTAAATAGGTTAGTACAGCACACAGTTGCCTATAGTGTGCTGTTTACATAGTACACACTTACTGTAAGTGCACACCGAGAAACGCAGAGAAATTGCATTTTTGGAGGAAAATGCAATTTTCAAAACACTAGTTTGAACTTTCAAGTTCTATAGTCAAAGTTTGGAAAGGCCGAATTAATTTCTTCTGAAATGTGTTGTGAGCTTTATGTCTTCTGTTATTTTCTGCTACTGTAGCACTTAGGGAGTAAGCTGATAAGCCAAAGGAATTGGAACAAGTCCATCTGGGAAACCGTACGTTGAAACTGTTTGTGAGTGGCTGTACTTTCAAAAAAATACTTGGCAGTTGATTGGATGAACCATCTGGTCGTTTTTGCTTTCGGAACCATGGTCAGCACACCTAAACCACGCCCGTATAGCTATAAACACGACGCTGATTGGAAAGTTCAGTTGCTACTCGGACACCTTCAAAATGATTCCGAGGCTTTCCAGACTGATTCTCACGGTGAAATTTAACTGAAGCTACTGAGGGAGTCCCCAGCAGACACAGTGACTATTTTGTCTTCTTCTCTGAGAGGGAAGATCTCAGGACCAACTACTGTATGAAGGGATGCTGTCTGTCTGTTGAGATCAGGTAAGGGGGTTCTGTGTTTGACGTGAGAGTTGTATTTGAGGGTGTTTTAAATTAGCACTATGTAAGTAAAAAAAAAAAAAAAAAAGATGTATTTTCTTTGTTTATGTTTTATTCATGACCATTCTTGAGTGGTCATTTTTAATAATCTGTGAATTCAATTAAAGCGGTGTAATCATTTGGTGATTTATTTACCTTATCACTCTCTCCTTTCCACACACACTGGCACAAGTAAATCTTTCTCCTTCTCCTTTTCTCCAGAAGAGAGTTCCAACGTTGGATACCACGGATACCTCAAATGACCTTATCCCTGCTCCACATGACCCTGTGTAAGTCCTTAATATGTGTGTTTTTTTTAAATGCTTCTATAAATATACAAAATACTAATAGTATTTCTAAACAGTGAAATCAGTCACTGAGGTGGAAAAAAAGCTTTTTGAAGCTTATTATAAGAACTATAGCATCTGTTGCTATTCAATTATTACAATTATTTTACATCATGGGGTCAAATTCCCGGATGCTTTTGTTGAATAAGATTTGAAGATTTACATTATTCAATGTCTTGCCAGACATGCTGTAGTTAGTTTGGAAAACGTCTTCCACAAATCCTACGCTTCTGAATGACAACCATTGGCCTTGTTGCATTTTGTACGTATCTCTTCTTCAAACAGAGCTGGTCTGGTGGTGTCTTCTGACTTTCTGCTGGGCCTGTGGCCACCCTACCAGGCGTGTAAGCTCGTTGTAGCTTTGCACTCCAGAGATCAGGAGCTACAGTAGGAATGCCGTCTCTTCTCCCTGCAGCTTCCTGTGAGCCTGCCAGCATCACCCGTCTTGGTCTGGCTGTCTTGGCAACCAGGCAGGCTGTGCCCAGGTGTGTATGGGTTAACAACAATAACAAGTCTTGCAGGGGTGATCACCATTAAACACAATGTTAGCAGATGATTGGCTACTGTAGTGCATACTGGTCTGGGATATTCTTTCAACACGCATAGAGAACGCTAAGCTAGCGAAATGCGAGGAGATATTGAATTTGACAAAAAGTGCATTGGCTTACATTTAGCTTGCAATAGCTGACGTTGCATTTATCCTCTCAAATATTTATTTGACTTTACGAAGTGTGTCCCTTTTCTCTCTGTAGTTGAACATGTCTGGGTGGTGAACAGCAGGGATGCAGATGGAGAGAGCACCACCCCTATCAGCCTAGCTAACCATACCTTTATACAGATACCAACCTGTGGTGGGAAGATGAACGCTTACATATACACACACTGACAGTGCAATGTTTTGGCTTGGCAAACAACAACACAATGGCTGTTGCAATCATAATGAAGGTGCCCTGCCCTACATGACTGAGTCTAACTGGTCTAGTCTGCCAAGTTCTGTGTTTACATGCCCTTTAAATTAGTCTGCCAACCGAAATGCCTGTTATTAGGCCCGTCTTCTTCACGAGCTGAATGGAACCTCCATTCCAGGATGGTTGCGACATGAAATCGTTGACATCCCTAGCATTCAAATGTTGTCAATATTAGCAACAGCATTTATGTATCATCAAAGTACAGTCATATTACTTAGTTTACAGCTCACCACTATTTATGGTGCAGTTACACTTTTAGCTTGATTCCTGGTCACAATATTGACCGGTGGGGAAAAGTTATTCAATAGAATTTGTACAAAATCTTCAATTAGACCGATTTACACATTTAAAATAACATTATACAACATAGGAATGATATGTATGATGTGATAAGGATCATAGAATGTAAATAGCTCTTCCTTACTCGTACTCATTGCCTACAGTTGCTTGAGCTTGGCTGGTCTGGGTGGAGTAGATGGGCATTTCAAAGGTGATCTCTCTTAGGGTGGGGGCGGATACATTAGTAGGAAAACTCCCTTTGGGTTGGGGCAGCTTTGTTTCACACATTCTGCCTTTGTACCGGATATTATGTGTTTCGCAATCACAGTGGTGGCATGCTCCTTCAACTGTTTCAACACTCGTTGACCACCTTCTTTGCCTTTGTCTCTTGTGGCTGGTACCTCCGGCTTGAAGAGGCCATTCATTATCAACTGTGGTAGGGCTGGCTGTCGGAGGGCGAGGTTATCATCACTGATAACGTTGCTTGTGATCTGTTTGCAAAAGATCTGCATGTGCATTCAGCAGCCTCCCATAGTCCATATCTGACACATTGCTATCACAATCACTGACGACAGCATCTTTCTCATTTTGAGGGATAGCTGCAATGTTGCTTGACAATGCCACCTAGATAACACATGCATAACTCGTCTCGAGGTGAAAATGAAAGAACAGGGTAGAATGTTCAGTATGTAAAGTGCACTATTCATTATTGTTGCAGTCAGCATGCTTATTATTCCTATGACCACACCACACTGAACTATATTGAGAAATTGCTGGGACTGATGGGATAAACAAGGGTTAATAGTACTCGCCCTACGCCTAAACGATAGGCCTACCCACAACCCTGTTCTCTTTATTCTTCCTAATGGTCCCATATGCTAATAGTTTTCACATGTAACCGGTAGTGCTAATGGCTTTGCAGTCAACTCAACCGAAGCTTGTCGAGAAGAGTATCTCAATGTGGTCACCTACAGGCTACAGCTATGCCAGCAAGCATATAATAAGCTTACTCTTTTTACTGTTCTGACAAGAAGAGACCACTCCGCATAAAAAATATAATCGTATAGAAATATAAAATACTGCAACTAACACATAACACAAACACAAATAACAAAAATACAAATATATGTATGTAAAAACACATACATAACATTTAAGAATAATAAAAATTGTACAATAGAGTAGTCAGAGAAACCGTAGCCTCGCAAGACCATCTTAACCTCGCTAGCATCAAGGTTAAGAGAAACCTGCAAAATTGGTCTATTTTTGCGCAGCTGTAGTTGTAGTACAGTTGCACACATTGGCCACTAGATGGAAACGGACTACAATAAATGTATAATTTACTCAAGATATATCAAGTTGAATAATTGGTAATGTACAGTTAAAGGATGTGTATGTCATTTGCTTCAGAAGCACATTAAGTAATATTTCTTGAAATTCTCTTTACACCCCGATAGCAATGACTAAATTAAATGCTCTGACAATACGATTAGAAATATCCGTCATCTGTGAGAGTCGCAGGAATGTGAAAAGCGCGCACAGTCATAAAGTTCGGACCGAACTCAGCGATTAGCTGGCCTAACTGTCTGTCTGCATGAACTACGTTCTTGCGCGTACTCTGCTTAATTGTGCACTATCGTGACCGCGGATTCTACTGAAGGAATACAGATGGCTGGATGACTGAGGAAAGGGGAGGAACTTTTTTTTTCGATTGTATCTTTCAAAATCTGGCTAAGTTATTGGTTTTTCTAAGATGACACACTCATCCTTTAATGTAGGCCTACTGTTTTGTCTGTATTTGGAAATAATGACAAAAACAGCTCTACAGTAGGCTTTATATATATATATATACGTGTGTGTATATATGTGTGTGTATATATATATATATATATGTGTATATGTATGTGTGTGTGTATATATATATATGTGTGTGTATATGTATGTGTGTGTATATATGTGTGTGTGTGTACTACGGCAGTGAATTAATATTCTATTCAAATTAGAACATCAGAAAATACAATTTGATTTTAATGAACCATAATTGTCCTTTTTAAATGAAAAGTTAGTAATGTGCGTATGTGTGTTTACGTACATAGACAAGTGTGTACGTCAGTGTATGTACATGTATGTGTATATGCATACACACATCATGATGATCTAATTATGAACTTGTGACTTACGCAGTACTTGAGTTATGCATTGTTCGCTCTTGTACTATGCGTGCACACGCACCTAAATACCAACCAACTTCTAAGAATGAATGCCTGTCTCAAGTTTCCACTTCTCATAGAAGTCATCTCCATATATGTTTTAATATATCTGATATGTATGAGTCAAGTCAACACATTTATGAGTTTTTTCTTTATTGCTGCTATTTCCTACATTGTCAAATAATAAATGCCATTGGAATGGCTTGATGAAAGCTTTGCTTTCTCCTTCCACTCTCTCGACCCCTTTTATGAGGTCACATGCGTGGATTACGGATCCAAGATGATTTGTTGAATTTTCTCTTCTTTTGTTGCATTGTGACAAGATATGGTTGGCACATTGTATTAATGAATGAGCTAATCAAAGAGAAACAGAAGTCAAGCATTGCTTCAATCCATTTCAACAACTCTATAGTCTCCAGAAACCATGAAGCAATGTGCTGAAACTGGTTCTCATGAGGACTGCCATGTAAAGGAAGATCAACATTTGCTGCAGAGGATATTAATTAGGATCACAAGCCCCAATTAGCTGAACGTGATATTGGAGCCCAAATACATTTAATCAAAGTTCAAGTTACCAACAGCAACATCTGGTTAGAAGAGAGTGGTGAATCAGGCTTTCATGGTCGAATTTCTGGAAAAAAATAAACACTTCTGATGCAAACTAATAATACTGAGACTTTGATTTTGTTCCAAGTAGGCTACTAACAAAATGAAGAGACTTGGGTCTTGGCTTGGGCCAAATGGAGACTCCCTCAAGACTGTTTTGTTTTGTACATGTACATTATCTTTTATGTTAGGTCCATATATATGGTTGGGCCTAGTTAGTTCATTTGAAACCTAAAACCTGTACTATATAATATGACGTTATATGACATGTAAATTCAGAATATTAACACTGTGACATACTGTAGGTATTAAAACATATGTTTTTAGTATTATTATTATTATTATTATTATTATAGTTGTTTAGGAATATGATTTGCATTGAGAGGTGTGGGAAATTAGCAAACAAAATTCTTACTCTTCATCAAATGACATTTTACAGTAGGAGATTTAGCAAATTGTACAGTAATTGTACTTTTAGTTTACATAAAAGCATTAACACGCAAGGTTTACCCTTGCTCATGAATGCTTAAATGTCATGGGAATGAGGAATAAGCCTAAAACCACACTTGTTCAGCACTTGTTTTGGTAACTATTCTCGATTAGAAAATAATTAAAAACAAAAAGGCTTGAATGAGTAGATATGTGTCCAAATAGTTCACTGGTTAGGGTTTGGTTAAGAAGGCGTTAGGTACAAGAAAAACCTGTTTATTGCTGACATTCCTACAATGCTTCCCTCAACAGTGTCTCTGACCAAAACTTGTTCTACAACATTTTGAACACTGACACCAATGTTAAGATAATGAAGCATTATTTTTTTTATTATTATAATTTGTATTATTATTATTTAAAACCCAGTACAAATTGAATAAACATGTTTAACTCATTGGGCATTCAGCCTATATGCTTTAATATTAGACGTGAGTGCAACATAATAACCTCTACATTTCAAGTCTCCTGGAATCCCAGTTGCCCTGAGGCTTAACCTATGTCAGACAACATCCTTAAAAAAACACAGACCAGGCTTAGTTAACACTACTCAAACTAAAAGGAGCAGTTAAGATCCAAGGCTTTTTGAGAGGAAACAATGCAACTTAAAGGTGCACTATAAAACCACTATTTTAAATGTAAAAGTATAGTGAAGTTAATGCATGTTGGTGTTTCTCACCGTTTGATTTTGTTTGTGATGCTAGTGAGCTTAATGTGACATCTTATTGTCGAAATGTATATAGATTCACTTACAGTTTTCCTATTAAGCAAATCAGGCCTACAATAACAGCCAGACAAATTATTACAATAATGAAAGAAATACATTCTGCTCTACAGAAAAGAGTGTAAGAGTGCAAAAGGTTATCAAGGTAAAATTACATGATCAGCATTTCCGCTGTCATTCCTGAAACACAAAACGAGGGGGGAGAAACTTAAGATGGAAACTTTTTAAAACAAAACAACACATAACAAAACACATAAGTTACGGACACAGGTGACATACATGTTATCAGTTGGCCTATAGCCCAGTGGTCCCCAATCCTGGTCCTGGAGAGCCGCAAATAGATATAAAAATATAAATTCATCAGTGTAAATAATTGATTATCTAGATAATTATATAATTAGAATGTCCACCATGATAGGTTTAGAACCCCAACATTGTGTAACCTAACAAGGTGGAAATATTTGAGCTAAATTAGCCACATCTGTGAGTGATCAAGATTTAGCTAGCTAGCCTTCTACACATGAACATAACTTGTATAACTATATCAAATGTGTTTTTGTATTTTTTTATTATAATAGGACAAATATTCTTCGGTTAATCTAACAGGGTGGAACTTTAAGAGTGTCACAAGCAGGTTAACATAATACAACTTGGAATATAAATATGAGTGAAAATGTCTGCTTACCTACTTCTAGCCTTTGAATTCCCACCAAAACAACAATATACATTCCTGAATATAACCTTAATGTAATTGTAGTATTTCTGTTTTAGAAGGCAAAACTACAAACTAACAAACAAGGTAATCTTCCAGATGACAAACAGTGAATTATAAAAATGTTAAGAAATAATTATAGTTTCCCTGGTATACTTGAATGTTTAGAGATAGTTTAACATAGGGTTAGGGTTAGGGATAGGGTTAGGGTTAACCCTCGTGTCTGTAATGCGGATGTGACATCACACCACACCACACACACACACACACACACCATTGTTAAAACAATTTAAGAATATTTAGAGTAGACTATTTTATCACTTGATGGCTTATTGTTCTTGTGGAAGTTGGGGAGGGGGGCATGACTGGGGACATGCCAGAATGCATACTAAAATAAAAGGTAAGCAAATAAATAACAATACGTTTATTGAATGCGCATTATTTAGTTTGTGTGTTATAAAGAACATACATCTAGGATGTGAGCCATTTATCTTTGACACAATTTTGAGAAAATATGAGTAGCCTACGTTATTTACTGGGACAGAAATTTTACCCATAACAGAAATGACCCAGCCACAACATATAACCTAACAGCCTATGGTACGACTGCAACATTAGATCGAGGACAAAACACTTTGCATGATAACGCCCTCGAAACTCTAGTTCCCCTAGCTCACAGTTTGAGATGCAACAAGTAACACACCCAACCCTATTTCAGAGGCTATGCGGTCCCGCCTCTCTGAGTTTCAGTCGGACTAGTTATATTTTAAAGAGTTGCCGGGGTCGTCCTACGCCATTCTGCGAACAGTGAAGTTGTGAGGTCGACTGACAATCGTGGAAAAGAAAGCATCAATCAACATGCCGAGTCAAACCAACCATGAATGGGTCCGGACCTCCATGCGCACTCCGGGCATTCTGATATTCGGGATGGTTATGTGTCCGTGCGGATGGATTCTCAACCTGACCTCAACCGTGTCGCCCAACTGGAGAACCATCAAGAACATCCCCAATCAACAGGCCGATCTCGTCGTAACTCAAGGCATCTGGGACATTTGTCAGACATTCCAAACTAGCTCAAATGTCAAATGCCAGCAACCAGATAGAGTCTACTTTGCCAACCAGATTATTAGCATCGCTCAGGGACTCATGTTGGCATCGCTCATCGTCACTATAATCGGGCTGGCGGTGGCGATTCCTGGGGTCCGCTGCTGGAGAAACAATCCTAGATGGACGTTGGCCGGTCTGGCCGGAATCCTGATATTCCTCTCTGGCGTCATGACCATCATTCCCATTGCCTGGTACACGCATGTGTTCAACAACATATCTACCTTGACCGTAGGTTCCAATAGCATCGGCTATTGCATCATCCTGGGCTACATTGGGGGGATTTTAGAGGTATTAGGCGGCTTCGTCATGTTCATTGGTATCTGCCGTTGCTGTGGAGGTAAAAACCGAGGAGAAACGCGCGTTGAACAGGCGATGAGTGCCCAGCGGCCAAAGGTTGCGCCAAGACGCATCGATATGCCAGGTTTGAGCAGTGCACGGAGCAACGCCGGCAGTGTCCCGTACTCCAAAGATTCATTGGACGACGACGTGTCCTTCCCACGGGCGAAGGTCCCCGCCCGGCCAGTGAACCCCTCGTATGGCGGAAGACCTTACGACGCAGACCTGTAGGAGTCTCTTTGGGGATGTTTAATGGCTGGGGAACAGGACGAACTTTTGTTTACAGTGACTAAACTAGTGATACACATGTTTCTGACAGAAACACATTTTCCCTGAGACGACTGGGAAGCTGCAGGGATAGTATAGGCTTAGTTAACTTATAGGCCTACTTGTAATATTCGTAAGGACATACATGGTTTTAACATCTCTCTGAACAGGCTACAACCGAATTAATGAAGGGTACTGTTGTTATACAGTATGTTGGGAGTTAAGATCACGTTCTTATTTTGATTAACTGCTATTTGTATTATTGTAATTCTTTTGAAGTGAAATATTAAAAGATGCCAGAAGGACAATTAAGTATAGGATTTGAATGAAAATGGGAAAGTGAAGAGTTTTGTATTATTTTTTTTAATTAAACATGGTGAAAACCAGCCTTAACTATGGCTGAAATGTTAAAAGTTAGTTTGCTTGCGTCAGCTGTCTATGATTAGCTATTATGTTTAAAATATGTGGCCATTGCATTAATCCTTGGCAGATTGTTTGTAAATCATTTTAATTATGCACTTTATGTTGTGGGCATCTCCATTTGACCAGAGGTGAGAGAAACTGTAGCCCAAGTTTCTCTATGATGCAAGTGTGGTTTTGTTTATTAAAGGTGAACTTTATTTATGAGTACGTGTGCCTGCTGAAGCGTTCCTTTTTGTAAATACAGTCACCATCCATCTTATTCTAAATTGAGTTTACTGTACTATAGTTTTTATACTTCTCCAAGTAAGAACCCAATTACTCTAATTACTATTAACTTTAATGTCACTAACTGTGAAGGGGTGGCAGGAAGACTCAGAACTGATAGGGATGAGGGAGGAACTATACTTTAACAATGATGGAAAGAATGACGCAGGAGTGACAATGATCTGATACAACTGGAGCATTTTTGTCACAAGTGGAAGGCGGCCATACTTCATTTGATATAATGACACAGCATTATTGACACTCATCTTAAGTACACATGCAATGCAACCTGACCGGTTTGCGATGTGTATCAGCTTGTCACCTGCTATATTTAACGTTTCAGTTAAGATGGCATTGTAACGAATGACTATCCTTTATTTTTGTTATGGCTATTTAAACACAAATGATGATGCTTCTCACTCGACGTACTGTATGTATTTGCCATATATAAAATGCAGAAAATTGGAAAAATAAGCAACTTGGCAATTATTCTAATGATTCAGTCTATTACCAGAAGAAGGGGGTGTGTACATCATTGTCAGACAGCTATATGGTCAGAGGTAGTTTGTCCAGTTCAGTGGCATTTCCCTCAGAGACTCCTAAATGCATGGCATTATTTGTGGGGCATCTACAATACAGGTATTGTTGTATGAACTCCATTCATGCATATCTAGTCTCATAACAAGCAATTGGAAATGTACTTGTTTTTTTTTTACTTTACCAGCATTGTTCAATCATTGGTCAGCCCTTACTGTAAAATTGTTGCAGTTCACCATTCCATTACATGGGAGTTGGAGGTTAGTAAGCTAGTTGGTATTGTCACATCATGAGAGTAATACTGTAGTCGTACCTGAGGTTTTGATTCATGTGTTAATAATAGCATAAACATCAACTGTTAAATTCTGTATACAACACCTGAAATACAAACTGTAAAGCTACAGCAGATCCACGTGTGTAATATCACGTGCATGTCTAAACTATAGAAAAATATGCACACTAGTGACACATAATATAAAATTACCACTTTATTATATATCAGGTGCTTGAATCATAATAACATATGTATGTTGTGTGTGTATATATATATATATATATATATATATATATATATAAACACACACACACACACAGTCCAAGCCAATTGCTTTATGTTATCTTCAAAAGGTGACTGAGTGCAGCTAGCCAGCCACATCGTTCCAATCTTAATACCTTTAAATCTCTTTGGATTAAAGCATTTGCTAAACATCAAAATTGTATTTGGAGCTCTCTGATTGGCCTAACATAATGAACAAACAAATGCTGTTGTTTAAAAAAATCTTATTCTGTACAGTTCTAAAATTGTCTTATGATTGCAATGAAATATATAACATATGTAACTATCAACTAAGCCCAATTTTATCCTCTTTAAACTACCATTGTATTTTCTGAAGATATAGTTGGTAAAGATATAGTTAGCTACACATTTAAACAAATAAAGAATAAAGTCTATTTGGGAAAAAAAAAAGATTCAAGTAGCCTATACATTAGAAGTCAAACAAGGAAGCAAAGCAACATTCATTGCCATTTTAATAAAACAGTATCATTCAAAGCAGTTCACACTGTGCCTTGTCAAAGGTATCTTGAGGATATCTTAAAACCATATCAACAAATTGTTAATTAAAAGGTTAGATTGGTAAAAAGGTGTAGCCTATTCTTAACGGTAAACTGACTTGTCAATATAGAACAGGACATTACAGATTACAATTACACATTACAATAACAGAACAGTTATTGTGTGCAAATACATTTGTGGTCCAGCGGTGGATGGGCAAACATGGATTTCCTATTATGTTTTAAAATGAATAAGAGATTGTTTATTTGTTATTCAAAAAGGTATGTGGCCAATAATGTCATCATCTTGTTCTGATATCATTAGGCTACTCTGCATTTCTACTGACAGACAAATGGCATATATGGCACATACACAATTATTGCACACGTCTTTCAAACGTTCAAGTTCAGGTCAATGTAAGTAGCATATGCCTTATCCTACCTAGCACATACAATAAAACTTAAACAAGTAGAAAATACCATGAGTTTATATAAAACACATACAGGCGTATACAGGCTAGTGAAGTATCAAACTTAGGTCGTAAAACAGAATACATAAATTCTACAAAGCAGGCTATAGTTATAATAACAAGCTTAGCTGGTGAAATGTGCTTGCCTATAAAAATCACGTGGAAACAGCAGCTTGAGCTTTCTAACTAGGAAAAGTGCCTGAATCAACTAGTTACAGATGCTACAGTCTGCAGCTATTTTTAATACAGCATTTGTCGTCTGTTGAGGACTGCTGATGAAATGCCAACTGACGGTGTTCTTGAAAACATTATGGACCTGGAGGAACGAGAAACTATGATTACAAGTACTGCATGCATTAGCTACTGGGGGCAGAGCATGTGCTTGTGAGTTTGTGTTCCTGCAGTGAATGTTTCTAATTGAATAAAATGTAAATTTGAGTTAAAATACTAGCAGGCTACACATAATGACAAATATTACATGCTTCACGTGGTAATACATTCAGTACGCATCTAATTTAATAATTTACAGTATTTTAACCATACATTACCTTGAGCACAATGCAGATAACAAATCCAGGTCACACAGGGACATTGTAGTTTATTTTAGCTGCAACCAGTTCTCTCCTGTTGACCAGAGAACACAATGCAAACATATACTGAGTTACTGTGTTTACATCCAAACACCATTCATTTTAAAGAGAAGACAGAAACCACATGCATATTCAAGCCATGTAGACTACTCGTCTAGACACCAACCATACGTACTATAGCCTACTGTGTGATAGCCACGTTTGCAAATGATAATGATGTCACCTGTGTCCGTAACTTATGTGTTTTGTTATGTGTTGTTTTGTTTTAAAAAGTTTCCATCTTTAGTTTCTCCCCCCTCGTTTTGTGTTTGCAAAAAAAAAAAACAATGCCCACTAGTCCCAATATAATCCAAAATGCAAAAACAGCTTCCAACCGACCTGCGCCTCTTCTGCTTCTGCCGTAGCTTGGCGAGGCAGAAGGTCAGCATCACCAGGGCGACGATGACGCCCAGCACGCCCAGTGTCAACGGTGCGCTCAGCGCCCGGTTCACAGTGTCCTGGCATAGGTCGCCCTGGTAACCCAGGTCACACTGGCACGCCGCCAAGCCACCCAGGAGCAGCTTGCAGACACCGTGCCCGTGACACGGCTCCTGTTCGGGGACACAGGTGAGCCCTGGTGCCTGGAGGGATGTGGGCGTCATGGAGGAAGAGGAGATGGACCCTCTGATGGAAGGTAGAAGCTGCTGTAAGTCATTGAGGTGGGAGAGCTGATGATGTACCAACAGTGGATACACACAAGCGCTCAGGTAATCGCACTACGATAGACTATGCTTTTGTTGTTTTGCATATTGTTTTAGTTAACGACTACTGGTACTGACAGCAATACCAGTATGTTACATTAACTAATACAAGGGATTAAGAAACATGCCACTGTAGAAATGTATGGTTACAAAGAGATATGAGGCAGAGGTGTGACAACAATGTGTACACACACACACACACACCCACAGGTATTATACAGGAAGTTGGTCTCTTCAACAAATTCTACTTTTAAATTTAAGCAAACATTTTGGCCTAAATACAAATGAATACGTCACTCTATAGTCAATACAATTTGCAATAAAATACATTTTCTGAAATCCAAAACACTTTAAACTGCATATTTAATGTTTATGTGTATATTTTCCCAAAAATGTCAGCTATATGCTTGGGCACAAGCCACCTGAATCTAACAAACAATTTTAACTTTAAACCACAACTGTCTCTCAGTCACAGAATACCTAGCTGAAGCTAGTCTTCTAGAAGTAGCCTAAAAAAAAAAAATAAATGTGTGAACTATGTCCCGGCATGTAAAGACATGTACACACACTATATGTTAACCATTTGCCTACAGTTAGACAGCCTAGATACAAGAACATACTTTATGCCTATTATCCAAAAAAACACTCTACTTACCACAACAATGCAGAAGTGGATGATAGGCTTAGCTGGTGTCTCTGGTTGACACTGATGTAGCCATACAACAGTCCCGACCCTACTGTACTTCCTGCTGTAATCTACTCCTTTAAAAAAAATGTTTTAAAGGAAAACTCCCTTTTCAATGGCCAAATATGGGGGGAAAAGAAGTGAACTTTCGCCGCCTGGTAAATAACTGTAGGCATTTTATTTAATAAAACCACTCCCTTTGCCTGATATGTGGGTGGTGTCTTTCTTAAACACGTGTTATTGGTGCATGCCTGGCAGGTTGGCCTAAGAAAAAAAAGATCAAACAGGCAAGTTGAAACTTGAAAACTAAAACATACGGATTAAGAATATACGCAAGAACACCACAGTGGCAGCAGGAGACATTCTCAATGTTGCGCCTTGTAAATTCAGAGGACACACATTTACGATAGGCTAGCGGCTAGCCTATTTCATTCTGATCAAATTAGTTAGGTTACTTTCTTCTGTGGACAGCAGGATAGCAAAACCAGTTTTGTCTTCAATTTATTTGAAACTGTGATGAATTGAAAAGCCGGTCAGGAGTCAGATTCAGCGTTGTCATTGTGGCTGACAAAAAAAAAAAAGAAGAAAAAAAAAAACACTAGCCTAATGTAGACTTACTGTAGTCATGCAAGTCAATGACCAAAACATTTGAAAGTAATCTTTATATACACTTTAGGATAAGCACGGACACTGCATAGGGTGTAAAATCAAGTAGACTATATTTCTTTTCAAATATCCATCCATCCATCCATCCATTAATATCTATTCATAGATACCATGTGACATCACTGTAGGTTAGAGCCGCCATATTAGAGTCCTGTCATCCTATCTCTACAATAGAACTATCAGAGACAACGAAGGAAAATTATCCATAAAA